>CACVCL010032750.1:0-13379 GCA_902729485.2 Mus minutoides | reverse complement strand
TGCTGTCACCTGATTTTTTGATCTTAGCCATTCTTACTGGTGTGAGGTGGAATCTCAGGGTTGTTTTGATTTGCATTTCCCTGATGATTAAGGATGTTGAACATTTTTTCAGGTGCTTCTAAGCCATTCGGTATTCCTCAGTTGAGAATTCTTTGTTTAACTCTGTGCCCCACTTTTTAATGGGGATATTTGATTTTCTTGTGTCCACCTTCTTGAGTTCTTTATATATATATTGGATATCAGTCCCCTATCAGATTTAGGATCGGTAAAGATCCTTTCCCAATCTGTTGGTGGCCCTTTTGTCTTATGTGAGTGCTAGGAATAAAATTTGGGTCCTCAGAATGGCATGTACCTTGTATGGCCAGTATCTTACAACTGTGCTATTTCCTTTACGTTTTTGCTGCGTCTACTGTTGTTATCTTGAGGCAGTGTTTCTCCATGCCCTCAGCGTAGCTCTGACTGTCCTAGAACTCACTCTGTAGACCAGGCTGGCCTCAACCTCAGAGATCCATCTGCCTCAGCCTCCAAAATTCTGGGTTTAAGGTGTGTGCCACTATAGCTGGCTTTTAAACATCTTTCATGACTATAAACTTTTGGAGTGGCAGTTGAATTAATCTGAGCTCCAACATCTTCCACTTGCCAGTAGTGGCTATGCTGTTTGTGTCTGGGTAGAGGATGGTGTCAGATGCTAGGCCTTCAGTATCCATAGCTCTAGAAGGCAAACTCTTCAATGGTTGAATGGGTCGTCCTTAACCTACTCCAACGTAAGAGTTTGGTATGAGATTCATTGAGTATTACTGAACTTCCTCAAAATGCCTCCCTAGAGTTCTTGAAGAAAAGAAAAATGTGTTAATCGCCATTAACTGAGTAAGTGCTGATGTACTTAACTCAAGCACTTCCACCTGCAGTCACCCAGGTGAGAAGCAGCTAGATGGCAAACCATATTAAGCTTTGTGATCGTCAATCTGGGACTCGTACGTAAAGCTACTGATTGTTTGGCCTGTCTTTGACGTATTAATGCATCTTCATACTGATGGCTCATTACCCCCGTTGGCAGTCTCTTGGGCCTCTTATTTCTTCTCTGCTTCAGATTCTCTGGGAAATGGTTGTCTATATGTCTCCTAGAAGAACCCAAAGAAAATTTCAGGTTTGCCCCATATAATCTGTGTATAAAATGTTGCTCAGAACATACTGAGCAAATCTGATAAAAATAGAAAATCTGTCAAGCTCACTTTGCTTGTTACGATAACAAAGATTTTAATAACATGAATATTTTTACTTATACAACTGTGCATAGATGATGTTAAGAAAGAAAGAAATATTTGGCAGTAAATTTAGCTGGCTAAGACAAAGAATATTTTGATTGTGTTGTTGGTGTAGATGGGAATTTGAATGGCATTGTTTCTCAACCCTGCCAGAGGCTGGGGAATAGTAAATTTTCTCAAATGCCATTTAAGTGTCTATGCCTCTTGCTATTTGTCTTGCCAGGGACATCATAGGTCTTGATAGATTTGTTATGCTCAGTCATGCTTGGCTGATGCTTCTACATCTTTGATTGTCCCACTAGGAATTTTATTATGGGGCTGTCCTCGGGAAATGTGCTGCTGGCTGAGCCTGCAGAGTCAGCATGTGCCCAGCAGCTTTAGTGTGGTAAATAGATTTTCTTTTTCTGTTTGTTCAGCCTGCTTAGGCATTTACTCTACAGATGTACATGAGAATAAAAGGTTTCATGTTGACCTTTCCAGGTCCAGATTATGTATAATTGAATCTTATCACACAGAATATTTATTACACAGGAGACACGGCTGGACACATTAAATCATTTGAAAGAGATGGTCTTTGTTTCCTCAGACACTGTGAACTCATCTCCAGTCTTGCTCTAGTGTCATCTCACATAGAAAAAGAAAATGCTTTGTGTGTATTTCCATCCGTCCACCCACCCACCCACCTACCCACCCATGCATCCATCCATCTTATTAATTGTATGTGCTTATAGAAGATGCATCTGTATATATACATGAGTGTATCTCTTTGTGTCTGTGCCTGTCTTTGTTGTCTTCCTCAACTGTTCCCAAATTTATTTATTTATATTAAAATTTTTAATATGTGTGTGGGCTTATGTACCTTAGTATACCCTTCGTATACTTGTGGATGTCAGAGGACAACCTACATGAGTCAGTTATTTCCTTCAGGTCCTGAGGACCAAACTCAGGTTGTCAAGCCTGATGGCATACATGCTGAGTCATTTTAGGGTTCCTCTACCTTAGTTTTATGACAGGGTCTCTCCTTGTACCTTGAGGTTACTGATTCTTTCCTAGAATTTCTAACCAGCTAACCCCAGGCAACCTTCTGTCTCCTTCTGCCCAGAGCTAGGATTGTTAGGCATATGCCATCCTATCTAGCATTCTACAAACTGACTGGGGATTTGTACACATGCTTACATAGTAACCATTTTGCTGGCTTAGCTGTCTCCCTCACACCTGCATGGATTGTCACTTTAAGAGTGAGTAAAGAGTCCCCAGCAGATTGGGAATCCCACCAGGAAGACCCAGGCTCATTACACATATGCAGCAGCTTATAAGCCACACATGATTTCTGGAGCCGACTTTCTTTGTTTCAGTTCAGAGCTCTTATGAACTCAATACTGTTGTGGGAATCAGAGATGAGTCACCACCATTGGGTTTACTTCCCCAACATTCTTTTCATTCTTCTGCTATTTGAACTTTCCTGGGGAAGAGAAACCTCCTTTTCTTGTCAGAAAGCACTGGGTCTTCCTAAAGAGGTTTTCAGTAGGGAATTCAAGGTGGGAAGCAATGATTTTCCTCAAGGGAAATGTGCATACTTAATGCAGAGAATTGTTGCCTAAACCAGTCTCCCTGTGTGTCTTCTGGGTCTACAATCAGTTATTCTTAAAGGACAAAGGATATACACACCAAAGCTTCATCTATCACAGGCATTTCCCTAACAAGTTTTTCCTTTAAAGGTCCTATAACATTGAATTTCAAATGTAAGCTATATTAAACTTTTATTAGTTTGTGGTGCAGATATTTTACTTATACAGTGAGAATGTTTTGCCCCATCTCAACAAGGCAATTGCATACATGAAATCCCAGCAATTGTGAGCATGCCCAAGCCCCATGCAAATTCAAGGTCAAGTAAATACCAGTGAGAAGATGGGAGGTGGGAGTGAAGTCCCAACCCTCAGCAACTGGGAGCTGCTAGGAGAGAAAATGATGAAAAGTACAAGAAGCTGGGCATGGTGGCACACGCCTTTAATCCCAGCACTCGGGAGGCAGAGGCCGGCGGATTTCTGAGTTCGAGGCCAGCCTGGTCTACAGAGTGAGTTCCAGAACAGCCAGGGCTATACAGAGAAACCCTGTCTTGAAAAACCTAAAAAAAAAAAAAAAAAAGAAAAGAAAAGAAAAGAAAAGTACAAGAGTATTCATTCTCATCTTCCAAAGCACAACTTCCTTCTGATTTCTTCTTCATTTTTTTTCACAGTACACTTCAAGTCCAATACAAAAGCTGTCCGTCAACTACCAATTCCACCCAATAATTTGTTTTCTTTGCCTTCCTCCTTCCTCTTTTTAAAATATTTTCTTTATTTACATTTCCTAGTTTTCCCTCTGAAAATCCCCCCTACCCCCTGCTCCACAACCCACCCACTCTCATTCCTAGCCCTGGCATTCCCCTATACTGGGGCATATAACCTTCACAGGACCAAGGGCCTCTCCTCCCAGTGACGACTGACTAGGCCATCCTCTGCTACATATGCAGCTAGAGCCATGAGTCCCACAATGTGATTTCTTTGATTGGTGGTTTAGTCCCAGAGAACTCTGGGGGTACTGGTTAGTTCATATTGTTGTTCCTCCTATGGGGCTGCAAACCCCTTCAGCTCCTTGGGATTTGGTGGTTGTTTATGGGATGGATCCCCAAGTGGGGCAGTCTCTGGATGGTCATTCCTTCCATCTCAGCTCCAAACATTGCCTCTGTAACTCCTTCCATGGGTATTTTGTTCCCCCTTCTAATTAGATCGAATAATCCACACTTTGTTCTTTCTTCTTCTTGAGTTTCATGTGGTTTGCAAATTGTATCTTGGGTACTCTGAGTTTCTGGGCTAATATCCACTTATCAGTGAGTGCATATCATGTGTTTTCTTTTGTGATTGGGTTACCTCACTCAGGTTGATATCCTCCAGATCCAACCATTTGCCTACGATTTTCATAAATTCATTGTTTTTAATAGGTGAGTAGTACTCCATTGTGTAAATGCACCACATTTCTGTATCCATTCCTCTGTTGAGGGACATCTGGGATCTTTCCAGCTTCTGGCTATTATAAATAAAGCTGCTATGAACATAGTGGAGCATGTGTCTTTAATACAAGTTGGAGCATCTTCTGTGTATATGTTTCCTTTATATCTAAGAAGTCATTTGAAATCCTTCACACCTGGCAATTGGTAGGTGCTAGGAAAGAAATTTCTGTAATGAACAACAACATTCTTCATTGTCATCTTTCAAAGCACAGCCTTCTTCTGATTTTTCTTCTTCCTCATCTTCCTCCTTCTTCCTCTTCCTCCTCCTTCTCCTCTTCTTCTTCACCCTACCTCCCTCCTTCCTCCTCCTCTTCTTCATTTTTCACAGTACACTTCAATTCCAATAGAAAAGCTGTCCATTAACCACCAACTCCATTCAATAATTTTGTTTTCTTTGCCTTCCACTTTCCTCTAGAAATACATAGTTTATATCGAAAAGGCATTTGAAATCCTTCACATCTGGTATTTAGATCACAGAATGTGTATATGTGGTTATTTAGTCAATGAATTATTAAAGCTTTTAAGTATACAGATGTGCATATATGCAGATTATTACATCACTACTAATTCTGAAGGTTTCACCAACAATGGATAAATTCATTTCTCCCCATTCAACTTGCAGGGTTCATCCTCAGGCCTCATTGTTTCCTGCCCATCATTCTAGCTTGTAAAACTTCCAGAAGAAGCACAGATAATGCTGGTTGTATCTAGATCATCTTTTCTGTTCCCATTTCCTCTCTTATGTTTTAATATCCTTAGTTCTGGATTATGCCTACATTATACTGTCTTTCCATATTAAAAACCAGCCTGTATTCATTAATATCTACAAAGCATGTATCTATACTTGGGAAACAAGAACATGAATGGGTTAGATTTTTGTATATTATTGACTGTGATTTAAACGTGTCATTAATTCAGGGATGTTCTTCTCTTTCTTCCTCTTCAAAGCAGATCACAGCACAAATATCTAGACAACGATTTCTATTAACTCACCTAAACAATTAATGTGTTAAATTTCTGTGGTGCTTTTTTCATTTTAAGGTGAATCTTAGTTTGTAATAGACACAATCCATTTATTGGAAATTCTGTTCTAATAATAAATTTATTTATGTATATAATCAACTGGATATCTGAGAATATCAGCTGATACTTAGAGCTTCCAATTCAGAGGTTCTTATTTTTAGATTCTTCAAGATGTTTTGGAGGTAGCCATAGGCATAATTGAGGTTTTCCATTTTGTACTTTTGTTTCCTTATGTCCGTGTGTTCAAAGAACACATACCAAGGGTCTAGTAAATGCTATGCCCTAAGTGCTCCAGAAATTACTCACTGAGTGAAATGTTTTCAGTTCAGCAAATCAGCCATTATTACAAGGTGGATTCAGAAATAAAGGAGGAGTAATGATAAAGATAATCATAAAGACACAGATGTAATCTTTCTTATGCAAATCATGGTCATCCTTTCCATTGGTTATTTCAACTGTACTGACTTAGACTAATATCTGCAACCATCCAAATACCATCCACATGTAGTAACCAAGTACCATCAGATTAAATAGTATGTTCCGAACCATGAAGCAAATGATTAGTAGCCTGATCTTACCCTAAGATTCTCAAGAAGTTGATCAATGTTAATTGTGTACCCAAGTGGGACTTGTGGGGGAAGAAAACATGCATCCTAGAAAGATGCTTATTTTTAAAGAAAACTTTGAAGATGTTGAACCTTAAGGTCTACCTTTCTACTTTGGAGAAAAAAGAAAAAAAGCCATTGTCAAGGTTCTTGATAATCAAACTAGGGGTAGATTTATGAGTAACAATTAGTCCATTATAGATACAGACATAAGTAAAGTGCTTACTTTTGCTGCAGACAAAGGCAGGAAGTCTGTATGCTGCCCTATCCAAGGCAACATACTGGACTTTATGCTGGTTTTATTACTACTGAAGAGAGGTGATAGAGAACAAGAACCGTCTGAGATGCATGGCAGGAGAGAAGCTATAACTCTACATTTTCCTTTTGTACTTGAGAGAGCAGAGGCCAAATAAAGGAGTGACCTGACCAGTGATGTAGAAAACTAGAGATGGAAGAAAGTATCTGTGGTTTTTCTACCTTTCTAACTCATGTTCTGATATAATTTGATAGAACATCAGAGTTTCATTTCATATTTGGTAAGTTAAAGGCTTTATCTTTATCTTGAAAGCCAATTCTTTTCTAGCATCTGAAAGTGAGTCTGTGTTGTGTGGACAACACTCCTGGGTTTCCATGACCTTTCCTTCCAGTGTGTTATAGCTTAATAGCAGATTGTTTCACAGAGCATGAACAAATTCTAGTAAAGATTTTTTCCCCTGGATAAATCTTGTATTTATATCTAGAAAAGTCCTTATGAATGGTTGAGCAATTATAGCTATGTAAGTCTAAATTATATACTGGAAATCACTAAGAATTTTTACAGTAGGTTCTTTTTTTTTTCAAGTTTTCCTGCATTTATACCTATAAATTGATTATGTCTGTATATCACTACCATCGTCAAACTACCCCTAGTTCTCCTTATTTCCTTTTCTACTCAACTTTATGTCTTTTGTTATTATTAATAACCCATGTGTCTAATTAGTAGTTTCTATATGCAAATGGATGTGTCCTCGTTTACTGGGCACAAGCAACCTATCCATGACCATATCACCAAAAGTGAGTGACTCTCTTTCTCTGTTCCCATCTATTGCCGATAGCTCCTCCAATAAGGGTGATGCCTCATGGGCCTCTTCTCCATCTATGCTGGAATTTTGAGGATCTTGATCTTGTGCAAGTCTTGTGAAGGTACTTACAGATGCTTGTGTGTTGCTGTGTGCAATGGCCATGTTAAGTCTTGAAATGAGCATTGCCCAACTCTTTTTTGATATTCTTGCTCTTACGCTTTTCTCATTCCCTCTTCAATGAAATCCCCTGAGCTTTGAATGAAGAGAGGTTAATATAGATGACCAATCTGCCTGAGCACACACCTATGGATGCACAAACATTAGGACACACACACACACACACACACACACACACACACACACACACATAAACTCAGAGTAAGCATATGGAGATGGCAATTTTGATATATTAATAAACTTGATTGTAATAATTACAAAGATCTAATGTAAATATATATAACATACGTGTGCTTATATCAAATAATTATATGCTACATCTAAATATAATTTCATTTGTATATAATAAATAATGCAGAAAATTTCATCAAAAATGAATGTTCAAAGAGCAGTTAAAGCACTAAGAAAGGAAAGAAAAGAAGAATTTGGAGAAATGGGTGGGAAGAAAAAGTAATGACAGTGGCAGAGGAGAGAGAATTCCCTTCACCTGGTGAAGAAGCTATTGACAGGCAGTTGGATTTTCAGAGTGTGATTCACTCTCTTAGGTATCACATTTTGGAAGGATATGAAACATATACATATATTCATTTGGAAAGTCAGAGATGTTTAAATAGAAAGATTACAAATTTCTTGATTAATAATCCCTCAAATAATCTCTTTAGAGAAATTATTATGGTAAATAGTTGCCATGGTCACTGTCTACAATGTCTACAATAGTCACTACAGAGATATGTTCTATATGGCATAATATATCATTAGCTAGGGCACAAAGTTGGTGTACCATTGCAATGTAGTGTTCATTCAGACATATTAGTGGCCATTTGTAATGTCTTCAAGAGTTCAGTCCAGGCAGAGGGAAGGCCTTTGTTAAACTTTTCTATATGTTTATCTTAGCTCACAGGGATGTCCTGATGTCATGCTGGGATGGCCACAACAGAGCTGATTGTAGAATTTATGGTATCAGCTGCTCTCACGTCTTACTTTCTAGGCCACAGTCCTCAAATGGGTCATAGCTTCGTTATAAATGGATTAGCAGTATACAACTTTCCAAGACATTCCTTCCTGTTGAAATTACAAAGCCCTTCCTCAAATAAGAGAAATTTTCACTTTTGTTGCTTTCTTATTTTCCAATCTGTATTTTTATGTTTACAAATATGCTGAATATTCATGCAATTTAATGATATGATGTATTATGTCATATGGACCATATCCCTGTAGTGACTATTGTTCTTAAGTAACTATTTTGTTTTTATTTTCCCTAGGTGTATGGAAATCTAACAAATTCTACCCTCTAATTAGTTCACAAGAAAGACAATATTGACCTTACTAATTTTGACATCCCAGATCTCATAAAAAAAAAAACAAAAAACAAAAACAAAAACTCAGAGTTCAGTGCTTCACTTAGAAAATCTCTCTCTGGTAGTACTATGTCCAATTTTCTGAGGAACCGCCAGACTGATTTCCAGAAAAAAAAAAAAAAAAAAAAAAAGAAAATCCCTCTCTCTCTCTCTTTTTTTTTTCCACAGATTTTTGGATAGTGTAGAATTGTTCAGAGGAGTAAGAAGATGTCTATAGTTCTATTACTATTACTACATGATGGTTGAGTAGTTTTATAGATTTCTATATTTAATTTATTAGAAATATTTTTTTAACTCTGAGAATTTTATACAAGCATAAGCTGTATTTTGATCATATTCAACTACAGCTCTTCCCCAACTTTTCCCTAATTTAACTCCACGCATATCCTCATCCCAGTAATAGCTTCTTCAATGGGGACTCATGAAGACAGTACCAGGCATGCCTTTCCTTCTCTGATTCAGGCCTCAAACCAAATCAACAAGAGTTTTGTTACCTCTATAATACTCATCACATTATTGTGCTCACTGGCATATCTTTTTAGGTCAGTTATTATCATTCATGGTCATCACACGTAGTTTAAACTGCTGATGAATATTTTCTCCCAGTAGTGTGCAGAACACTGGCTGGTGTTATAAAAACTAGCCAGCAAGAAATAGGATTCATAATTTGGACCAACTTTATTTCTCCATGTCCTAGGACCGTAGTATGTGGTTTCCTCAGTAAGAGTCTTAGCATCAAGTTCTGGTGGGCACTCTTTTTAATATCAATGCACTGTATTGTTTGGGGGGCTCTCAATGACATATCAAAAACTAATTTGAGGAAATGGGCACTGGGTTTGTTATTTGACATGATACAGCTTCAAGGAAAATCACAACCCCTGTATATGATAGCTCCATTTGAATACACACACATCATTCATAAATACACATAAAAAGACCTTATAAAATAGTAGACTTTTATGTAGTTTTTCAAATATTCTCACTTAATTATCCCAACCATTTCCTATCTCTCTTCATACTTTGGAGATATATATATATATATATATATATATATATATATATATATATATATATATATATATTTACAGTAGAAAACCAAGTTCTCCAAAAGCTAACACAATAATAAACCACCTCACCAATAAAAAAAGAAGACTAGAGAATATATTCAACTTTTGGGATAGATTTTTTTTCCTAAAGCTTCTCAGGTATCATATTTTACTTTGTTTAATAAACTGAAAGTTCTTACTCATAAACCAAAAGAAGATACTGAGCCTCTCAGTCAGATTGACAGACAAAATATTTCTATTAATGAAGCTGATCGTGATTGCTGTTGATAAGAAAGAGACTTAGGGGAATCCAGAAAGTGGCTAAGCAATGTGGGTATTTTCTTGTCATGCTCTAATTTCATGGTGGAGGGTAAAGAAGAAAAATGGGTGTTTACTGAATATCTGCTAATTACAAGGCTAAATAGGACGACACTGGTGAGTACATTCATCCTGTGATGGTCTGAGTTATTCCCCACATTTTCTGAATGAGGAATTGAAGTTCTGAGAAGATTATGAAGATACTGTAACTAGACAGTAGGGCCTTGGGGTCTGTAATGGCAGGAGAGCTTAAGTAAAATTATACTTCTTTATTCATGAAAATGTATTCATCCCCACTCAAAGGAAATGTGTGTCCATCTACACAATTCAGGTAATGAGTTAACTAAGCATGGCGGGATACAGAGAGACAGAACAGGGTTGGAAATTAAATTAGATAAATTGTGCAGTATTATTATCATTGTCAGACTCAATAAATCTCTGTTTCTGGTCTTCTTTATCCCTTCTCTAAGAAAAAGAACACATTTCCTTTAATTTAACTTGTGTTCTCTTTCTGTAATGAAATCTTTAACCATATATTCACGAAGTGTTATATTCATACATTTGCATATTCTAGTACCCAAAGGAGCTCTGGGAATTTCAAATTTAATATAAAATGTATTTTGGAATAGAGTTTAGTACTTATGCCTGTAGACATTCTCTGGAGAGTTTCAAGAAAAAAAAAAGTTTCTCAAAGCTTCCAAACACATTCAAGGAATGAAATCATGTTGACAAATACTTTGGTTGGATGCCATTAGCTAAAACTTCTGCTAGCAAATTTTATGGAAGTTTTATGGGAAATAAAAAGTGATTCCATTAAAACAACAGCAACAACTGAATTAATTTCAGGTAGATGTTAAAAATCTTGCTTAAGAGAGAGTTCTCATCGTTTTATTTATTTTTTTTCTTTTAAATGGAAGAGTATGCTTAATGAAATTTCCTCACATTTAGCCTCTCTTCTAGCCACTGAGACATCTTCATGGGTATAATTGTCAACAGAATAATCGATGAACACTTTGTTTTATCCAAGAGGTAACATTTGCAATTGCTGAGGAGATCTGAAAAGATCTGCTAGATGGATGACCAGCCCAACACCATCCTAAGTGTGGAGGCTTTTCTGGTTATCCTGCTGGAGCGTCCTTTGTGCCCATTTAGTTTTCCAAGATATATTTACTAAGTTTCTGATGCAGTTGTCAAAAGACAGGGTCTCATCCACAGTAGTTTTACAGTTACAAAACTTTGTGTTGTTGAAGACTTATAACCTCCCTTATGATTTTCTTCTGGTTTTAAAAGGATGTACTTAACATAGCAACTTTTTTGGGCTGGCTCAGAATCACGTACAAAGGATGGAGCTTATAGCAGGTTATGTCTTATATATCTTCTAATAATCAACTAAACTTGTAGACTCCAAATTTCAGGTCTAATTAAGTGTAAATTAAATATTTTTAAAAAAGATGTTGGTATATTTTAAATATTGTCCAAATGACCCTCAAATTTAATCTAACCAGTGCTTAGGAATGGGGCCTTTTGGTTAGGTAAGGTTATTAGAATGGAGTTCTGAGACTAAATATTGGTGGTTTTATATAAAAGAGAAAGAGATTAAATAGAGATGTATGCATTCATACATTTCACAACTCTTACCACATAATGTCTGATGTCACCCTGGAACTCTGATAAACAAAAATATGCACCTATCTGACACAACACCTAGCCTTTCACCTCTAGAACTATGAGCCAAAATGATCCTCTTTACTTTACAAAACAAGCTTGCATCAGGTGCCTGATTAGAGCATTGAAATAAACTTACAGAGGTGACTATCCATCATTTGTCTATTTGTTTACTTAAAAAAATGAATCAGCAGCTTTAGACAATGAAAATTGAGAGATGACTTCTATGGGAATTCATGAAATCGATTTTTATGTAGTGTGTACTTATTTCTTTCAATATTATATAATAATAATGATGATGATAACAACAATAATAATAATAATAGATTATTTTGCCAAACACATTTGGTGCTACCAATGGCTAAGCAATGCTAGAGCTTGGAGGAATATATCTTACAAAATTGAGTAAGTTCAGAGTTATTTTTAACCTGGAAAGATCTTCCAAAGAGTAGAAATGTCTCTCAAGATTTGCATGCTGGATTCAGAGATATTGGCACACTTGTTTATGGTTCAGAGACCAAAGTTATGGTCTTGTGGATTTAAAATTCATTTTGAAAAATACCACAGAAAAGGTCTTCCTGACTTCTTACTTAGCATGGAGCATTTCCTATCTGAGGCAAGAACTCAGGTGTTTGGTATAGTTACGTGGTACGAGCCTCTCCATATCTTTACCAATGCCCACTACTATCTGTTCCTGATCTGCCAGTCATCCCAGTGGCTGATACGGAGCAGCTCACTGTGGCTTTAATTTCCATTGCTCTCATGACTAATCAGGATGAACATCTTTTTGTGTCCAACTTTTCTTCAGGTTTTTAAAGCATGTTTGGCATTACAGTATGCAATTTCTCTGGCTCTGGAGCTCAAAGTTTTAATCTAGTGGTCTGCAATTATCTTGCTATTCTCAGGAAGTCAATGACCAAACCCTGCCTTTATTGTATGTGTAAGCTTTCTATACTCATAACAAAACACCCGAGCTAATTAAATTATAAAGACAAAGGCACTTATATTGGCACACTTGTTTATGGTTCTGGAGATTTCAGTAGAGGATTTAGTGGCCTCATTACTTTTTTTGTGTGTTTAGAATGAGGGTAAGCAAATCAAGGCTAAGGTAAGTTTGTGAAGCTAACTCCTCCACAGACATGAATGAGGGACCAAAAAGAAGTGGAAAGATCAAAATTGCAGGATGTATCTCATGGGAACAACCTAAGAGTCTCTTGTTAGGCCTTACCCCCCCTTTCTTCCCCAGTTTGTTTTGTATGGAGACCATTATTATCACTTAGCCCACGTTGGTCTCAAACCTGTGATTCCCCCAGCCTCAGCCTCCCTGTATACCTACTACAGATGAAAGTATAGGTACATGCTTCCATGTTTAGAACAGGCCTCAACCCACATTTTTATTGGTTGTTTTATATATTTACATTTCAAATGTTATTCCTCTTCTTGATTTCCTCTCCACAAACCCCCTAGCCACCTCCCCTCCCCTCTGCTTCTATGAAGGAGCTCCCCCTCACTACCACCTCAATGCCCTAGCATTCCCCTACACTGGGGCATCAACCCTCCATAGGACCAAGGGCCTCTCCTCCCACTGATGCCTGAAAAGGCTAATCTTCTGCTATATATGTGGCTAGTGCCATGGGTCTCTCCATGTGTACTCCTTGGTTTGTGGTTTAGTACCTGGCAGCTCTGGGAAGTCTGGTTGGTTGATATTGTTGTTCTTCCTATAGAGTTGCAAAGCTCTTCAGTCCCTTCAGTCTTTCCCCTAATTCTTTCATTTGGGTCCCTGTGCTTAGTTGGATGTTTGGCTGCAGGCAT
>CACVCL010032749.1:0-13394 GCA_902729485.2 Mus minutoides | reverse complement strand
ACAAAATACCCATGAAAGGAGTTACAGAGACAAAGTTTAGAGCTAAGATGAAAGGATGGACCATACAGAGACTAACCCACCGGGGATCCATCCCATAATCAGTCACTAAACTCAGACACTATTGCATAGGACAGCAAGTGTTTACTGAAGGGACCCTGATATAGCTGACTCCCACAGAAGTGGATGCTCACAGTCATCCTTAAGAGGGAGCATGGGACCCACATTGGAGAAGTTAGAGATAGAACCCCAGGAGCTGAAGGGTCTGCAACCCTAGAAGAGGAACAACAATATGAACTAACCAGAACCCCCAGAACTCATGTCTCTAGCTCCATATGTAGCAGAAGATGGCCTAGTCGGCCATCATTGGGAGGAGAGGCCCCTTGGTACTGCAATCTTTATGTGCCCCAATACAGGGGAATGCCAGGGCCAAGGAGTGGGAGTGGGTGGGCAGGGGAGCAGGGAGTGGGGCGGGGGGAAGGGACTTTCGGGATAGCAGTTGAAATGTAAATTAAGAAAATATTTAATAAAAAAATTGAAAAAAATACTGCAAAACATCCTCATTCTTTTCCCAGAGGTGATGCAGTATAAACCTACAACTAACATGCATAACTCAAACTAATGATTGAACTTCCACTGTACCATTAGTGTCACAGGTCTTTTCTGCAGTATGGAGGAGTTTTATGTCAGGTCCTTTCTGGCTACGGATATTTTCACAACCCAGTCTTATCATAAGGGCAGAAACTGTAATGCATTCACAACAACAAAAAGCTAGATCAGCTGAAGTGCATTAAAAGATAGGAAGCCTAATAATAGCTGTGTTTAAACACTGCACTTATCTGATTCAGAATTCTTGAAGATGACAGGCACCAATGATCATTTACTGTACGTAGAACTGGTCAGTCCTTGCATGGATAAGCTCTCGATTCATGTGCATAGGGTAGAGTTGACAGAAGGGTAGTGTAGCAGGGTGATCAGCATACAACTCTCTTTAGGAGTCATGTGAAATGGGGGCTATTCCTCGGTTCTGCATTCTTAACACTATGACACTACAATTTCCAAAGCATTCACAGTAAGGTTAATGAATCTAAAAATGTCAGTGAATATAGAGCCTTAAAGAATAATACTAGGTCTACACAAGTGCTCTATGGTATTTGGTGGATACTAGAAGAATCAGATAGAAAGCCAGGGCTGGATCAACAGATCAGAGTTGCATGGCTTCAGAACAGTGGACAATGATTGTTTCTTTTCATTATTTAGCTAACCATTGTTTTTTAACTCATGCACATCACCACCACCTTCAGTGATGGAGGCTTTTTGTACCTTATAGTTTTAATCCGAGGACACTATATTATTGCCTTTATGTACACAAGACCGAATGCCCAGACCAATAAAACAATAAAATAAGGATGGACACTGTATTTTTAAACTGACAACAAAAGTGACTAATTCTTCCTAAAGAAGCAATGTAATGGACTTTGGTCAGTGGAAACCTGTGGCAGTCCTCCCCACCACCCGCATGCCATCAGCTCTCTCTCAGTGACTAGACTCAGGTTCCGAGTTATTTTAGGTACCATGAGAGGGGTGTAAAACAATAAAGTCCCTTCCCTTCAGCTGGCACACCATGCTTAGACCTCCATATCACCAAACATAGAAGATTTAATGAACTGTTCCTGTGCACACACATTCTTGGTGACAACTGCCCTCAAAACTTTCTGTGACACAAAAACAAAACAAGGAACAGAGAAGCTTCACTCTGTAAGATCAAACCAGAAATACCCCTACTCCAAACACGGGCTGTTCGTACATCCCAAGAACCACGAGAGACCTGTCTTGATGCAAATTGCAAGAGGAATTTTAATTGGAGCTCCGGGACGACCCCGTATCCCACGCAGGGGACAGGGGAGTCGACCACAAGGCTCAAAAATTAGAAGCTTTTATAGCAATGGGGTAGGGGGTTGGGGAAATTGGCGCGGTTTCACATGATTGGCTAGTTCAAACATCAGCAAGAGCAGCTTGAGGTAATAGCTAACTCTAAGAGACAAAAGGGGGGGGGGAAGGGCGAGGTAATCTACCTAACAGTTAAGTCATGTACTACTTTAGGCAACCTCCTGGGGCGTTGAGACATTCCACAGAGGTCGCTGTGACATTCAGAGGGCGTTGGGCTATTCTGTGATTGTTCCAGGAAAGGCTTGCCCCGTACCTAGGGCCATCGGTTAGTTTAAAGGTTCACTTTCCCTCCTGACACAAGGGACTCCATTTTGTCTTTGGTTATGTACTACTCTTTCAACTCAACCTAAGTTTGCTCTTCTCTGGTTTTGTGCATCAATTTGACACAAGTTAGAATCATCAGAGAAGAACACTTGGTTGAGAAAATGCCTCCATGGGATCCAGCTGTAAGACATTTTCTCAATTAATGATCAGTGGGGCATGAAGAGGATAGACATGGTGGGTGCTGAGGGCCCAGTCATGGTGTGTGGTGACATCCCAGGCCTGGTCATCCTAGGTTCTATAAGGAAGCAGGCTGAGCAAGTCAGTAAGCAGCCTCTGCATCAACTCCTGCCTCCATGTTCCAGCCCTGCCTGAGTTCCTGTCCTGACTTCCTCCAATAATAGACTGTGATCTGGAAGAGTAAGCCAAATAAACCCTTTGCTCCCCAACCTGCTTTTGTGTCATGATATTTTATGGCAAAAGTAGACACCCTAACTATGACATCTAGTCGCTGCTTCCTCCACACAGTCTAGTTAGCACAGGGAATCTCCGTAGCCACACACAGTCCAATGGTAGCGTGCACACAGTTCTGCCTCCTGAACTAAAACCCTCCTTGGCTATTGCCTGTACACACAGATACACCCTGAGACACAGTCATTTTAGAAATAATCATATCTAGTGTTGAATGGATAATCCACTGAGTGCATAGACTCTCTGGGTTCTCAGTCATCAGTCAATATGGGAACTGACCAGAAGTGAGGACAAGTGCTTTTGAGGGACAGAGTCTAATTCATCTGGAAAAGTTAAAAGAATGACTGAGACCAGTGCTGACTGGAGTTCTTAGTGGATAGCATCCCTACACCAGTGTGCAGGGTTTGGAGTTGCGGGAATAAGTTATAATTATGTTAAAGCACTTCACCAATTACTTTGGGATTCAGACATGTTGAAAGAAAACCAAATTATGATACACATTCACTGAGTTTTCTGATGTTGAAGATACTATATTCAGAATGATATGGGTAGGAACCAGTGGTGTTTTTTTTTTTTCTTGATTTGGTGCTGTTGATGATATTGATGTTGGTGGTGGTCGTGTGGTAATTATAACTAATATTTTCAGGCACTGTCTCATGGCACAGCCCAGGCTGGTCAGAAAATGCCAAGCTGAAGATGACAGTAAACGCAACTACCTTGCATCCCTTCTAGTACAGTAGGACTACAAACCTACATGCCAACACCCTTGTTTCTCCAAAATTGAGCATCAAATCTTGCTCATGACAGTCTGGTATTCAAATAACTGAGCTGAAAACAAAACAAAAACAAACAGAAAACCCAGCACACCTGAGCTTCCTCTGTCTTTCTCAGCCGTGAATATCTGCAGCCTGATATGTAGAAACTATCTTTGAGTTCTACCACTGGAGCAGCTGTGGGGTTCCTTGAGCTCTCCATAGGCTAGACTTGTTTGGGGGTTATTATGAAGAGCTAGGACACCTCTATATTGGCTACCCATGTCTTGATGAGTTGATAGATGGAAGTTATAACTAGGGATGTCACGTTTATGTCAGATGTCTAGGAACACAATTATCTATCCACCTGAATCATGGCTGGTTCTTCTGTACCAGGCTATGCTGACAAATGACTACACCATACACAGCTTTGATGACCTCCAACTAAATAATGTAGGTAAAGCAGGGTCTCTCGTTTTTGTTCACTTACAAATTGGCTGAAAATTGGGTTGAGCAATTGGGTTATCTTTGGAAAGAAACACATAAATCAAATCTCACAGCAACTAGGGTAAATGAGGGAATGACATATAAATGACCATGATGAATCAATCTCTTGGGGTATCATTGGTGGTCTTAAGCTAAATTCACAATCTTATTGCCAGAAGACTTCTTTGAAATAGTGGAAAACAAGACAAAGACAAGTGTATACACTGTTCTTATCTCTAAAGTGTGTCCTAAGAAAGTAATTCCACAATACATACGGCATCTCCACCTCCTTGACCGGACCTGAAATTTAGAGAACACACTCTTAGACCCAGATCATAATCAGTTCTGTTTGCATGGGTCTTTGGCTTTTCCAGTGTCTCAGGGAAGTGGTAAACAGGACTGGAAAGAATAGCCAAGTCAAAGATTCTATATAAGTCTGTTTTATGAGTCTTATGAAACACCTGAGGTTAGATACTGTGTCAAAAAAATAAGTAATTTTTTACACTTTTGCCCATTTAGCCCAGGTCAGGCAAACTTATCCGTTTTTCCCCTGCTAAGAATTCCCTCAAGCTACTTTGAAACATGGCAGGGAAACATTATGACAACCTGGTGCTGTGAGATGAATCCCTTCTAAGGAGTGCCTCTGCAGACAATTATCTACTCTAACTTCATCCATTAAAGGTCTCACTGCCTCACTGTCCTTTAATGGACAGCAGAATCTTCTGCCACATCAATACTTGGGAAAACTCATCCCACCTGTGTTAACCTTGGAAGACCCTGGCAGAAAGACAAGGGGACAGTTGCATGAAAAACAGGAACATTTCCTATACAGTAGCCTGTCAGCTTCTCATCTAAACGGGAAAATGTTTGCAGAAGAAGAGCTTCCTGACATGCACTATGGCATTTGGCATGACTTATACTTCCCTATTATGCTGTGTCATATCATGGGTGACTTTGCTCTTCTTCCTATGTAAATACTCTAGTACCCATAGTGTGTGAATGGTTTTATTACTGAGATGTGATAGTCATAAAACTAAAGTATCATGAGAGTAACCTCTCTGAGGAAAAAGAAAGCCATCTTACCTCAGTCAATGGTGGTGTTACCTGTCTTCCTAAGCCTTCACTTGTTCATTGTGCATTTCTACAGGAACAAAAAGAACTTTCAGCTCATGACAGCACTTGTCATGGTCAAGGGTTTTAAATTGATATGTATAATGGACTATGGCTGTGATCTATACTGGAAGAACTATGGCTATCCTAAACAATGGAAATAAAAGCAATATCAAATTGGTATTTGACATTTGGTATTAAGTTAGATTTTATATGCCTGCTTGTCACAAATTAGAATAACATAAATAGCAAGCCTCACCTAAAGAATTGTCTTGATTGCCTTATTTAATGCCAGAAGATCCACCTGGCATTATGAGAATGCCTGCTCTGATAGCAGTCTAGATGAAAAGACAGATGGCACAGGAAGGTATTTTGCAGTGTGCTGGAGGCATGGCTTCTTTATTGCCACCATGTGGATGTGCCCTGCAGATTCTGCCATTGGTTCCCACCCTAATAAAAGAACCAATGTTTCCAGGCTTCTATCTATGACAAAGGATGAACGGGTCTCCAGGATCTTTCATATGTATATGTATATATGAAAATGAAGTTATGCCATATATGTGTGTGTGTGTGTGTAATACAAGAAACATTGTAGTACCACAAGAGGCTTAGAGAAGGAGAAGTTGTAAAAATGAATTTCTCCACAGGCTTGGTGGTAACTATAGCTGGTCGTCCCACAGGATAGAACCAACAGTTTCTAAAGACTCCTTTGGTAGTGTGGAAAAGCAAGCCAGTAAGCATGGTCTTCCATGATCTCTGCCTCAGTTTCTGCCTACTGATTCCTGTTTGAGCTCCGGCCATGAGTTCCCTGTATGATGAACTGTTATCTAGAAGTGTAAGCTAAATAAACCCTTTCCATCCCAAGTTGCTTTTGGCATTGGTGGAAAAAAAAAACAACCTAGGAAAATTGGGTAAACACTGTAATAAATATCATGCTAAAGTACAGATTTAAATCACTTACTTCTTCAGACCATTTTCAAGTCAAGAAAAATGACACTACTTTCTAGGTATTCATAAAATGTATTTTAAGCACCACAGACCAATGTTAATATATCCTGTATCCATGTATAAAATAAGCAAATCTTTTTGAAAATTGCATTCTCATTATTATTATTATTATTATTATTATTATTATTATTATGCATATGTGTGCATATGATGTATATGTATGGTGGTACACTTATAGAACATGTGTGAGTCAGAGAAGAACTTTGGGGAGTTGTTTCTTTTCTTCCATTTTTATATGAGTTCTTGGAATCAAACTGAGGTCATGAATGTTGGAAAGCAAGCATGTTTACCCAGTTCAGCCATCTTGCCAACCTAGGATTGGCACATAGGATGGTAATTTTAGCATATTCCTTGTTCATGGTATATGAATATATCATCCAGGAGATGTAATGATACTCAAGTATTCATTCCTTGATACACAATATCTTATTGAGTAGTGAAACATACTGATATCATTACATACTGAATCTAGTGACATAGCATATTATTTATTTCTCCCTCTGGTTTTCTTTACCATGTCATGACTTCTATTTATTCTGTGAAGCAGCTGCCTAGATTCATCCAGCCAACTCATACTAAATGGAGGAAGGATGGTTTTGTGGTACCCATGGCCAATGAGGATTGATAAGGGAGCTCCCCATGAGTCTCTCCACAAGGGTGAGCCATCATTTAACACTGAACTACATATTTATTATTATACTGCCACTCTCCCAGAGTGTTCAGTTCACAGAGCGACAGAGCTTCTAAAGTCACAGTTACCCTGACTTTGAATATTACTAAACGGTGTGTCCATTCTTAAATAGCTTTAGAGCAGGGGAAAGGAGTGACCCAGGACTCAGTGTGAGCATCACAAATGGTGAGACTTCACAATTCGTATCTCATTTGAATATTCCTATGAGATTTGAACATCATGACAGTGGTGAACTGTGACATTTCAGTAGCAAAATATGCCCGGAGCTAGGTTGCTCTAGATTCACATTATGTATATTTCTATAGGCTGCAGAAATTTACACATAAGATGACCTGTCTGATATAGTGGCTAAAGATCACAAAGCCTGAATTATGAGCACAGGTCAAGGTTAGAACCTGAGAATTAAGAGTCACATACTGATTCCCAGCTTGGCTGCTTTCCCTAAGAGCTTCAGGAGCCTGGATATTTGCCTCACTATCTCTGGTTGACTCCATGTGGGGCATACATGTCACAACTGAAGGACTTGTGTCTGTCCTGCTACTGTGAGAGCTAATGAGCACTGGAGTGGGCTGTAGGTACTCTGACAGAGCACTGCAGTGATTGATATTCTATGAGTTATCTCTGCTTATCCTGGAAAATATTAATTTTAGTTTCACACAGATTCAGGTTTGGCAGAATTGGATAAAAGTTTAAAAATAACTCCTGCATTGGCAAGAGTATCTATTCTTAAAGTCAGTCCAGCTCTGATCCACAGAAGGTTCTACTTGCCTAAGGTCCATAGAATGCTTTTTGAATGAAATGAACCTCAGAACATAGAATGGATGATCATTGTATACTATGATTTCCAGTATTGTAAGACAAAGAAAATTTTCCATCTTATATTATTAAGGCCTCACAGATATGAGGACTATTCCCTCTAGATGTTGGCCAATTGTTGAAAGCTTGCAATTCAAGAATTTTATCAAATGAGATCTCCTTAACCCTCAAAAACATAGTAAAAAGGACATATAAATCAATATTCTTTTATTGTTGATTGAGGTTTTATACAACAAATAAGTTTTACCATTCTATTTACATGTCCCTAAACACTACTTTTTTATAATTCAAAAAATTTTACTTGTGTGAAATATGTTCATTCTGACTTGAGCTTTGTCAAATAGAGTCCCTATTCCCTAAGCATGTTTCTCATAATTGGGGCATGAAAGAAAGAACTAAAATAATCATTAATGAAAGCAATTGGAGGACAAGGGAGCAGAGAAAATGGGTTTTGGTTTACTAACATAAATTAAAAAAACACTAAATTCTTGACCATACAACATAGTCATTTCTTTTATTTGGAATTTGCTTTCTTCCTTTGTGGGAAAAGGGTGACAGAAAGGCAATGAAAGTGGGTCCTTGGATTTCTACCTTGTCTCTACCTTATAGGACATGACATGGGCAATCTACATATCTCTCTGTGTTATGGTTTGGGTCTGCACAAGATGATACGCCAGGAGATCACAGAAGCTTTAGGGTGTGGGGCCTGTGCTGAGTTAGCCAGTTCCAAGGGGCATCCTTGGCTGGAGGGACGGCTAAGTGGTTAAGAGTACAAGTGGCAAACCTTGAGGTTCTGGAGCCCGGGCCCACTTCTGCTTATTGTGTTTCCTCCTCGGTGTGTATATAACTGAACAAAGTGGTCACCTACAAACAAGGCCACCCACACCATCCCTGCCAGTGCCAGGTATTCAAACATGACAGAAAATCCTTCCTTCCTTCCTTCCTTCCTTCCATGCTTCTTCTTAGTGCACAGCAAGGAAGAAAACAATGAAACAGAATGAAGCCAGTGAGAGTTGCATCATGGTATCTATCTGTACCGAAGGCCCTCATTCATTATCTAACCAGTGCCATGACCTACCAGAAATGTGGTCTTTGCTTTTCAGGAATTCGTAACTAGACAAATCAGGGTTGGTATCACTGCCACTTATGTCTGAAAGAGAGCCAGGGGACAGAGTGACTCACACAGATCACAGAAGAACCAACAATGTCTCGCACAAAAACCATCTCAGCTTTCCTTTGGTTCCTTTTCATGTAATCTGAACCAAAAGACACATCTAAATGTGGTTTTGAGTTCTGTGGTTGTACTTCTACTGGTGGGCTAGGGAAATGAACAACTTCCACATGAAAACTACTACAAGGTACCTTCATTCTTTTTATAGTGGGGATACAATATAATCTACAACTACTGATAATAACTGTAATTATTAAATTTACACAATACCAGTTTTAGTGCCATGGGCCTCTTCTGCTAAAATCGGGGTCGATGGTTCAGGTCCTATAGAGGTGATGTCAGAGCAGCGAATGCAAAGGTTTCTCATCATAGCAGCAACTGGAATGCACAAACAACAGAAACACTTGGGTCCACGGGATTTATTAGAGACAAACAAGAAACTAAAAATTGTTGTGTGTTAAACATTTGATCTCATTACTGATTTGCAAGCACACTCGTCTGATTCAAAATGTCACCTCTAGAAAGTCATGGAAGTCAGTGTCCACTTAATAGAGATGTGGCATGGTCAGTGTAGGGGAGGTCTCGACTCACATAGATGAGAGACAGTATCAACAGAGTAGTGTGAATGCGTGAGATAGCAAGCATCCACATCACTCTGAGAGCTATGTGAACACATTGAAATCTGGGTAATTGCTCAGTTCTACACTCTCTAAATATAACAATACAGCTTCCTAGGAACGCACATTAAACCTATGAAAGTGAAAATGAAGAAAAAGTCCCTAACAGCAAACACTGGCACCACAAAGGTGCTCTATTGTGTTTGGGGATGCCAGAGAATCAGCTGGATGGTGACGGTTAGAACCACAGACTATGTTTGGTTGGCTTCTGGAAAGGAGCTATGCTTGTGTCTTTCATTATTTACCCAATGTAACATTATATACTTCAAAGACATAGTAGTATTACTTTCACAGAAAGGCATTAGATAGAGTGGAAGGCATTCAACACCTCCTACTTTTGACATGAGTTATAACATGAAGGCACTGTAGAAGTTATCTGCTAATGTCACTGTGACAAAGTAGCTCACAACAAACAAACAAACAAACAAACAAACAAACATGGATGCCCCACTTTTCACTTCCTTCTACAAAAAGTCACCATTCCTCTCAAAGAAGTAGTATAAGGGACCAAGTATGTCTCTCGGGCACTTTCTTAGGGCCTTGCCTGGCTGGGAAAGGACAGTAACTGAAGAGGAGATTGAGTTCCTGATAATCCCAGATCCCCTGGTAGAGTGGGAGGTGAATAAACCTATGAACACCCAGTACACATGATGCACTATTGAATATCAAACCCAGAGGGCTCTGAGTGAAAGTCTGCTATTCCAATAACATAGCAAAAACACAAACAAAACCACAAAACCTGCACACATAGCTTTCCATCTTTCACAGTTGTGAATGACTGTCACCACTCCTATCTGTCCCCAGCTCCTACCTGTGGGTTTTGGTCACTGAAACAGACAAGGAACTACTCATGTTTTCTATAGGTGGGATTATTCCTGGCTACAGGCTGGAAAGCTGAATGGATCCTTGAAAAAAATGACAGCTCATGTCTCCATGGGGAGATAAGTTGAGTTTATAACAAAAAATGCCACGTTTATACCAAATATCTGAGAACACATTTTGCTCTTGTACTACCTATCTGTCCATCTAGACACTCACCTCCTGTCCTGGGTGGTGATTCAATAGCAGGGAATACGAAGAAATGAATCCACCATACATGGCTATGATGAGCTTTTAACTAAGTAATGCAGGTAAAGCATAGTTTGATATTTTCATTGACAAAATTGACATGAGTAACTGGAATATCTTTTGGGAGAAAACACATAAAGACATTTTCTGATACAGGAAATCTCAAGGCCACTATGGTGAAAGGAGGAACAACGTATGCGTGACCAGGATGTGTATCAGTTGTTGTTTTACCTAAATTCACAATCTTATTGCTAGTAGGTTGCTTTAAAAAGAATGAGAAACCAATAGGAGCCCACAGAGATGGTGACAGCATATACAGGTTCAAACCAGACAAGTCCCCTTGTCTAGAGGGGAAGTGGACATGGGCTCCCATTACTAACCAAGGAGCTATCTGCAACTGACAACCACTTACAAAGGAAAAATTAGCTTTCTCCAATGGAGTCTCACTGGATATGTAAACCACACTTAGGATATGCCCTGTGCCCAACAGTAGCGCCAACACACACACACACACATACACACACACAAACACACATACACATACTCAAAAATAACTCACGGACAATTTTGTAGATTTTTTTGTCTCATGTTTTTTTTTCTTCTATCTTAATAATTTTTTGTATATTTTGTATATTATGGTTTCTCATTCTGTGTTTCAATGGTTTGTGTGTGTGTTTCTTGTGTTTTTTCTTTCTTTTAATTATTTTTATTCTTTTTTTCCTGCCTGTAAGTTCTCTAAGGATAGAGTGAAAAGAGCACGAAGTTGGATGGGTGGGAGGGTGGGGGAGAGCTTAAAGGAAATGGGAGAGGGAAACAAGATGATATCTCAAAAGTGGAAATAAAATTTTTATAAGGAAATTCAGAGTGAAGAACTTGACAAAGACAATGAGTGAAAGCACAGATCTTTTTTCCCCAATTTTTAAAGATATTTTCTTCATTTACATTTCAAATTTTATCCCGAAAGTCCCCTGAACCCTCCCACATCACCTGCCCTGCTCCCCTACCCACTCACTCCCAAATCTTGGCCCTGGCATTCCCCTGTACTGGGGCATATAAAGTTTGCATGACCAAGGGGCCTCTCTTCCCAATGATGGCCAATTGGCCATCTTCTGCTACATATGCAGCTAGAGACACGAGCTCTGGGGGTACTAGTTAGTTCATATTGTTCTTCCACCTATAAGGTTGGAGACCCCTTCAGCTCCTTGGGTACTTTCTCTAGCTCCTCCCTCAGGAAACCTGTATTCCATCTAATAGCTGACTGTGAGCATCCACTTCTGTGTTTGCCAGGCACTGGTATAGCCTCACACAAGACAGCTATATCAGGGCCCTTTCAGTAATATCTTGCTGGCATATGCAATAGTGTCTGTGTTTGGTGGCTGATTATGGGATGGATCCCCGGCTCAGCAGTCACTGGTTGGTCCATCCATTTGTTTCAACTCCACACTTGATCTCTATAACTCCTTCAATGTGTGCTTTGTTCGTAATTCTAAGAAGGGGCGAAGTGTGCACACTTTGATCTTCATTCTTCTTGAGTTTCATGTGTTTAGCAAATTGTATCTTGGGTAATCTAGAATTCTGGGCTAATAACCACTTCTCAGTGACCACATGTTATGTGAGTTCTTTTGTGATTGGGTTACCTCACTCAGGATGATACCCTCCAGATCCACCCATTTGCCTAGGAATTTCATAAATTCATTGTTTTTAATAGCTGTGTAGTACTCTATTATGTAAATGTACCACAATTTCTAAAGATAGGCTAAACAAGGCCATGGGGGCAAAAATCCAAGCTTAGTTCCAGAAAGACCTCTGCATATTGGAGATGTCAGGATACCAAAAACAGTGAACTTGGAGAGGAGCTGGCATGAGACTCCAATAGGAGGCACATATACTGTGGTTGTTTGTATGGGCAACACAACTCTGGAAGCTTTTAAAAGGAGAAGATGATGAGTACTTTCTCGATGTTGGATATTGACCTTCTTCTATTATTTTGTTGTTGGTTTTGTTTTGTTTTCCTTTCTTTTTGCTGTGGCCTTCTTATTGCTTCTTCAAAAATGAACAGTGCAATTTCATCCTCATCATCTACTCCCACACCTAGGAAGATCAAACCTGAGGTGCTTCTATCCGATTGGCTTGTGAATATGACTATGGGCAAGTTCTTTATTGCTAATTGACATAGAAGGGTCCAGACCACTATGGGTAGTGTTAATCATTAGGCAGATGTGGCAGTCTTCTCTAAGAATAGTGACTGAGCATACCAGAGAGAGCAAATCAGGAAGCAGCATTCCTTCATGATCTCTGCTTATGTTCCTGCCTCCAGCTTGCTGTCTTGAGCCCCTGACTTCACTTTCCTTGGTATTGTACTGTAACTCAAAGAGGAAATGAGCCTTTTCCTAAAAGGTACTATTGGTTCTATATGTTTATCATACTAGCAGAAAACAAAGTCTAACGTGTACCTTTGACAAGATGTAGGTCACAGAAAACAACTAAAATACTTATTAATGAATACACCAGCAGGACAGAGACATGGGAAGGAAACAAGCTTGGCTCAACTATTAGATTACAGTAACAAACTACATTAAACTCTGGACTAGATGACATGGACATTTTTTTTATCTAAGGTGGACACTAGAAAAACAAATAACTCCATTAAAAAATGGGGGAGGGAGCTAAACAAAGAATTCTCAACTGAGGAATACCGAATGGCTGAGAAGCATCTTTGTCTAAAGAGTAATTTTTTCATGGAAGTGGATGCTCACAGTCAGCTATTAGTTGGAACACAGGACTCCCAAGGAAGGAGCTAGAGAAAGTACCCAAGGAGCTGAAGGGGTCTTCAACCCTATAGGTGGAAGAATAACATGAACTAACTAGTTCCCCCTGCGCTCATGTCTCTAGCTGCATATATGGAAGAAGATGGCCTAGTTGGCCATCATTGGGAG
>CACVCL010032748.1:0-13396 GCA_902729485.2 Mus minutoides | reverse complement strand
TCTTCTTCTTCTTCTTCTTCTTCTTCTTCTTCTTCTTCTTCTTCTTCTTCTTCTTCTTCTTCTTTATCGAGACAAGGTTTCTCTGTGTAGCCCTGGTTGTTCTGGAACTCACTCTGTAGACCAGGCTGACCTTGAACTCAGAAATTTGCCTGCCTCTGCCCCCCAAGTGCTAGGATTAAAGGTGTGCACCACCACTGCCCAACTTTAGGTGCCCCTTCTTATATTCCCTCCTTTACCCAGATCTTCCTTTCTCCCTTAGTTGACCCTCCTATTCTAGTTTTGACTTGATTTCTTTACTACATTTTGTCTCTGTCTCCTTCAAACCTCACCTGTTTCCCCCTGGTCCCTCAATCACCTACCTAGACTGTATGGGTATTCTAAACAAAGTGTGCATCTCTAAGGCTTAAAGCTAATACATATAAGAGAAAAGCAAGCCATGCTTGTTCTTCTGGGTCTGGGTTACCTTACACAGGATGATTGTCTCTAGCTTCTTCCACTTATGTGCAAATTTCATTTTTCTAACAGGTCTATTGTGTAAATGTATCGCAGTCTCATTATCTGTTGATCCGTTGATGCCATCTAGGTGGTTTCCAATTTCTGGGTAATATGAATAGAGCAGCAGTGGGCATGGATGAGCAAGTATGTCTGCAGTAAGATGGAGAACCCTTTGCCCAAGTCTGTATAGCTGTCTCTTGTAGGAGATCTGTTTCCCCGCTTTGAGGAACCCCCATGTTTGTTTTCCATAGATGCTGTACCAGTTTGTACTCTTACTGCAGTAAGTGTTCTCTCTTCTCTGTCTTTGCTAGCATGTGCTGTCATTTGTTTTTATTAAGCTTAGGTATTATGACTGGGCTAAGATGAAATCTCTAAGTAGTTTTAATGTTCATTTTTTGATGGCTAAGGATGTTGAACACTTTTTAGTTTTTTCTCAGCCCTTTGTGTCACCTTATGAGAAGTCTGTTTACTTGTTTATTTTTTTAAATGGGTTATTTGTTTTCTTGATGTTCATTTCTTATTTTTAAGTTCTTTGATATTCTTGATACTAACCCTCTGTCAGATACATAATTGGTAAATATTTTCCCCTATTTGTAGGCTGTTGCTTGCTCAGATGATGTCCTTTGATGCCCAGAAGCCTTTCTCACCCAGGCTCTAGCACTTGAGAGACTCGCAGTGCGAAAGTATTCTTTGGCACCAGATGGTTGAGGCTATATGACTCATTTCTGGTTTTTTGTTTTATCCCATTATTGTATGGGTCTGTATTTGCCCCAATAATATACTAATATACTGTTTTTGTTACTATGACTTTGTAGTTTATTTAGAAATCGATTATTATGATGCATCCACATCTAACTTTTGGGCACAAAATTGCTTTGAGTATTCCAGGGTTTTGTTGTTGCTTCCATATAATTTTAGGCTTGCTTTAAAAAAAAATCTCTCTAAAAATTTTCCTTAGCATCAGATGGAGATTATGTTGAATTTGTAGATCTCTTTTGTTAAAAGGCAATTTTCATAATATTCTTCTCTGTGAGTATGGAATATTGTGCTGGATATGGTTTTATGTTAACTTGACACAAGCTAAAGTCATCAGAGAGAAGGGAACCTCATTTGAGAAAATACCTCCATAAGATTAACCTGAAGGTAAGACTGTAGGGCATTTTCTTATTTAATGATTAATGAGGAAGGGGCTATCCCATTGTGGGAGGTACTGTCCCTGGGCTAGTAATCTTGGGTTCTATAAGAAGGCAGGCTAAGCAAGCCAGGAGAGACAAGCTAGTATTAGTACTCCTCCATGGCTTCTGGATCAGCTCCTGCCCTGCTTAAGTTCCTGTCCTGACTTCTGTCAATAATGAACAGTGGATATAGAAGTGTAAGCCAAATAAACCATTTCTTCCAAATTTGTTTTTGGTCATGGTGTTTCATTGCAGCCATAGAAACCCTAAGACTGTTTCTTTTTAAAAATTAATTAATTTATTAACTTTATGTCTCAATATTAGCCTCCCTCCCAGTCTCTCCCTCTGGAAGCTCCTCATCCCATCTCCCCTTCCCCTTCTCTGAGAAAGAGGAGAAGGTAAAGAAGAGGATTCCCCAGTGGGTATCACCCTCCCCTCCCCCGCACATCAGTTGCTGTAGAACTAGGTGCATCCTTTCTCTCTGAGGTCAGACAAGGCAGCCTAATTAGGGGAAAGTGATCCACAGGCAGGTAATAAATTCAGAGGCATCCCCTACTCCAGTTATTGGGGAAACTGTATGAAGACAAAACTACACATCTGCTACATATGTGTGGTATTGGTGGGGCTAGGTCTAGACCATCCTCACTCTTTGGTTGAGGGTTCAGTCTCTGGGAGCTCCAAACGGTCCAAGTTAGTTAACTCTGTTGGTCTTCCTGTGGAGTCCCTATCCTCTTCAGGACCCTCAATCCTTCCCCCAACTCTTCCACAAGACTCCCTGCGGTGCGCCTCCCTCAACCAGCAAGAAAGTCACGCCACCCCTGGGATCTTCTCAGTCAGCTTTATTCTGGAGCACCTTGATAGTAGATTCCCAGGACCCTGGACAGCAGCAGAGCTGCGGCTTTTATACTCTCCCAGGGAGGGGGAGGGGGTGTCGTAGTGGATGTGGATTGGTTCACCAGGATACACCTCATTAGCATGTGGACCGTTCATTGGTGCCACAAGCCACACCCATTAGGATATTGCCTGTTCATTGGTGCCACAAGCCGTGCCTCATTAGCATATTTTCCCTTTGGGAGGGGCTATTGCTTGAGGAGGGCCTGAAGAGAGAGCTGCGTATGTGTGCTAGGCTCTCCTCCCTGGCAGCCTGCCGGTCCTGCGCCATCTTGTAATGGGGAGCCACAGGCTTTCCCAGAGCCACAGGCCTTCCCGGAGTCGGACAGCCTTCCCAGAGCCCGGACGAGGCTTTCCCGGGAGCCGGCAGGCAGCGGCCTTTCCCGAGTAGGTCAGGGTGGGCACGGCCTCTCCGGAGTCGGCAGGGGTTGGCAGCTTCCTACAATTCCCCAAGCTCCATCTAATGTTTGGCTTTGGGTCTCAGCATCTGTCTCAGTCAGCTGTTGGGTGGTGCCTCTCAGAGGACAGTTATGCTAGGCTCCTGTCTGCAAGTATAATAGTGTGTCACTAATAGTGTTAGGGATTGGTTCTTGCCTGTGAGATAGGTCTCAATTTGGGCCAGTCATTGGTTGGCTATTCCCTCTAAGACAGATGTCTTAAATTGAAGACATATTTGATGTCTTGCTTGGTCTCATTTCCAGTAAATCTCTCCCATGCCCCCTGCAAGGTTATTGTGAGTGGAGCTAGTTTCCTTATTTCTTTCTAACCTTGTTTTCATTTTTTTTTTTTTTTTTTGGTTTGTTTGTAGAAAAACTATTTTTTTTAAATTGTTGATTTTATGACCTGTTAGTTTGATAAATGTGTTTAGGAAGTGTATGCATTTTCTGTTGGGTCTTTAGAGGTTTTAACATCTAGGATCATATTGTCAGCAAGAAGGTTTCCTGTTTTTGTATCCTTTTATTTCTTTCTCTTGCTTTATTGCTTTCACTAAGACTTCAAATACTGACAAGCTAGAGTAAAAATTCCGGGGTGATGGCTGACCCAACCGGTGAAAGGAGAGAGGTCATGAGAAACTAAAAGGCATGGTCTTTTTCTCTCCCCAAGTGCAAGGTTTCATTGTAAAAATTCCTAAACTAGTTTCTGTCCCCTGCTCCAGCGAGCTGCTAGAAAGCGCAGGGCCTTCTCTGGCTGCCTGTAGTATTCATACCCCCTCCTCAAGCTTGCTTTTTGGGTAGTGCTAGCTGGTGCATCTGTGGGTCTTCCCAGGACTTTGCTTTTCTTTTTCTTGTAGTCCAGCTATAGGGATTCCCTCCCTTCCCAGCTATTTGCTTATGGCTCCAAATTATGGTGCGTTTTTTTCTTTTATTAATCTACAAGTCAGTCTTTCTGGGTTTTACCTGCTGTGTTTCTTTCCTTTCTGTGCTATCTGCCTCTATAAGTTAGGTTTCCCTTGCTATAATAAAACACCACACCCAACAACAATTTGCAGGGAAAGGGGCTGGGCTTTCACATTCTGGCCAGTCATTATGGAGGGAGGGCAGGGCAGGAACTCAAGCAGGAACCTGATGGCAAGAACTGAAGCAGAGGCCATGGAGGAACACTGTTCACTTGTTTCTTCTCCTTGGCGTTCACTTCCTACAACTAATGGGGCTCTCCCACATCAGTCATTGATTAAGAGCTTAGGCAGTTTTTCAGTTGAGGTTCCCTACCTTCAGATGTCAAGTGGATTAAAAAAAAAAAAGCCTAGCTAGAACACTGCCTGTCTTAAGTTTTACTTCTCAACGTAACCACAATGAGCTGAGAAAGGAGGCTCAAATGAACAATATCCAGATTAGTTTGCCTTCCAGTCATGCCTGTGGCAGCTCATCTTTGTTGGTAATTGACACAGTAGGGTTCAGCTAACCACAGGCAGCATTATTCCAGAGCAGGTGATCTTGGCCTGTATAAGTGCTAGCTAAGCACAAGCCACAAGCCAGGAAGCAGCATTCTTCCATGGTTCCTGCTGTACTTCCTGGGTTAGAGGTAGTACTACATGGGATAAGAAGACCTGCCAGCCATGGCTTGAAATGAAAAACAAATAAACCATTCCCTCCCTAAATTGCTTTTGGTTAGAGTCATGTATCAGAACAAAGTGAAAGCAGGCTTTACCACCTCTCCCTGTAGCCTGGCACCATTTAGCCAAGGCTGTGTTGTCTTCTGTGGCTAATGTTTGGCAGATTCATCAGACTCTTCTCCACAGAGCTTTTCCCATTAGGCAGCTCCACCAGTGTGTATCAGGATTCCAATCATGTCACGTTCTTGCCAACACTGGTTATATCCAATAATAGAAAGTTCATCCTACTGGGCATGAGGGCGTGAAGTGGTATCTCACTGTGGCTTTGCATTTCAGTTGTGGTCAATCATGCTGTACACCTTTTCTTCTGATTATGAAATACCTACTGAATTTTTTTCTTTTATTAGCTTAATTACCTTTTCATTTTTTTTAAAGATGGAACTTGATGTAGTCCAGGCTGGCCTTAATCTCACATGTACCCGAGGCTGGCCTGGTATTCCTGTTTTTCCTGTCCTCAGCTCCAAAGTGCTGGAATAGTGTGCACGCTGGTGGGATGGAGTGCTAGAAGCCAGTGATCACCTGATCTCCTGGTGTCCTGGTGTCCTGGTGTCTTGGTGTCCTGGTGTCCTGGTGTCTTGGTGTCCTGGTGTCCTGGTGTCCCGGTGTCCTGGTATCTGTTTTTTGAAAACACAATTTGTTTGATATCCCTGGAAGACCTGCTCTTTTCTGAGGTGTGGTGAAGGCAGGGCTAGATCTGGAGGGAGTGGGGGAAAGGAGAGAGGCTGAGGGGAGAGGAACTGCATTCGGGATGTAATCTATAAAAGAAGAAAAGGAGAAAGTTCTAAAAAAGGCTTCCATCAAAATATTATATATATATATATATATATATATATATATATATATATATATATATATATATATAAATAAAATAAAAACCTAAGGCAAATAACAATAAGGCAGCATAATGCTACTGAGCATATCACAATTGTTGACTACAACTGCTGGTCCAAAACTCAACCCATATAGCTCAGGTCAACTTCTTTTTTTAAAAAAAAATATGAAAACCATTCAAGAGTAAAAATTGTGTTTTCAAAAAATTTTATTTCTTCCAACACTAACTTAAATTTCTACATACAGCTTCATGTCATATTAAATTTATTTCTAAGTATTTTATTTTGTGTGATGCCATTATAAGTGGAATTTGTTCTTGAATTCACTTTAATTCTCAATTTCTGATATAGCATCTGATTTTGTTGACGACACGTATTCTTTTTTTTTAATTTTATTTTATTAGATATTTTCTTTATTTATATTTCAAATGCTATCCTGAAAGTTCCCTCTACCCTCCCCCGCCCTGCTCCCCTACCCACCCACTCCCACTTCTTGGCCCTTGCATTTCCCTGTACTGGGGCATATAAAATTTGCAAAACTTAGGGGCCTCTCTTCCCAATGATGGCTGACTAGGCCATCTTCTGCTACATATGCAGCTAGAGACACGAGCTCTGGGGGTACTGGTTAGTTCATATTGTTGTTCCACCTATAGGGTTGCAAACCCCCTCAGCTCCTTGGGTACTTTCTCTAGCTCCTCCATTAGGGGCCCTGTGTTCCATCCAATAGATGACTATGAGCATCCACTTCTGTATTTGCCAGGCACTGGTATAGCCTCATGAGACAGCTATATCGCATATATCAGGGTCCCTTCAGCAAAATCTTGCTGGCATATGCAATAGTGTTGACATGTATTCTAAAACATGGCTGAATTAACTCTAATAGAGGGGTGTGTGTGTGTGTGTGTGTGTGTGTGTGTGTGTTACTTGGGTAAATTGACATCCTTTATGGTACATGTTCCTTTGAATATTCAGTGGTTCATTTTGCTAGCATTGTCTGAGGGTTCTATATATAGATACACAATGTATATTGATCTTATGACAGATGTCTGGCTGGGATCAGACCAGTAATGAATGAGTTAAGAAGTATTTCTCCATTTCAATCTCTGAAGAATTTGACTGGTGTTCTCTGGGTGTTCACCAGCAAAGCTTCCTGACTCTAGACTTCTGGTTTTTGGAAGTTTTTTTGCTTATTAATTTTCTTCAAAGGCCTAATCAAAATTTATGTTTCTTTATGAATTAATTTAGATCATTTTTGTATTAAAATTTTATTTTATTTAACTGGTCTTGTTTGTTAACATGAAATTATTTATTCTCTTAGAATTGTTCTTATTTCTGTAGCATGGGTAGTAATGACCCCATTTTTTATTCCTGATTTTAGTAATTTAACATTTTTTTTTCTTGGCCAGTTTGTCATTACCGACTTTTTTTTCCTGTGAGACAATTCTTGTTTTTCTTGATTTTCTGTGTTCTCTGTTTCTTCTGGCTTTGCTCTAAGTTTACATTTCTATCTTTGCTTCTTTCTTCTTTCTGTGTCTTTAGCATAGAAAGTTAGAGTCCTCATTCAAAACCTTTCCTCTTGAGAGAAAGAAAGGGTGTGGATTTGGGTGGGTGGGGAGGTGGGGAGCACCTGGAAGAGTGATTAGGAAGGGAAAACTATACTCAGAATGTATTTATTGTATGAAAAAACCTATTGTTAACTAAAAAGAACTTTCTTTTTTTAAAGTAGGTGTTGACAGCTATACATTTTAATAAATAATGCATTTATTTCATTTTATAAGTTTTGACATTTTTATGTATGCATGAATATCAAAGTATTTTAAATGTTCATATTTGTTAGTCTTTAAGCTATTTGTTTTCATTAGTATTTTCCAACTAGAAACAAACTGGAGTGCCCTGAGAAGAGGGAAATGCATCTGAGGAAATAGCCTCCACTTCCTGGATGTAAGCCAGAGTAGTTTTTTCTTAGTCAATGATATGAGAGCGTCCTCCCCACTGTGGACAGTGCCCTCTTTGGGCATGCAGTCCTGAGTTGTATAAGAAGGGCAGCTGAGCAAACCATGCTGAGCAAGCCAGGAAGCAGCATCCCTCTATTGCCTCTGCTTCAGTTCCTGCATTCAGTGCCTACCCTGACTTCTCTTCATGATGCAGTGGAATCAAAATGTGTAAGCCAAATAAACCCTTTTCTTCTCAAGTTGCTTTTGGTTATGGCATTTTATCACAGCAATAACAACTAAGATGCCATTCGTGTTCTATACTTTCTACAATGTATCACTTTTTTTCTACATATCGTTTGCAGGTGAGTTCAGATTTATTCTATATTGTTTGAGTAGATATACAGTTGATTTCTAATTCTTTTAAACTTATTAACTTGTTATAGGATATAGAGTGTGGCCTGTTTTTGTGAAGCCTGCATAGCTTCTTCTGGTACTGTGAAAACTAGTCCTTAGGGAGGGGGCCTCTAGGCTGGATACAGCTTAGCTCCTCCAAGTCCTGTGTCTGCAGTGTGCACTGTCTTCAGCAACTAGGAGCTGCTAGGAAGCTCTAGGAGGCAGCTACAGGCAATGACAATGGCCTATATTATTTTGGGAATCAACTCCTCTGTTTTCAGTGCCCCTTTAAAGAATATTTTTACTAAGTCTTTGAGTGTATTTTGATCATATTCATTTGCTGGTCCCCCAAATATGACCCTACTTCACAGCAAACTTTGTGTTCTCTCTCTCTCTCTCTCTCTCTCTCTCTCTCTCTCTCTCTCTCTCGCTCTCTCCTCAAACTTGTGTTGACTTTTGTGGTTGGGGGCCCGCCCTGGAGAGTGGTTGACCAATCAGGATCTCTCCCTTAAAGGAAACTCAATCCTGCTCTTTGAGCAGCTATCAAATCCAATGGCGCCTCAGGTAGGGCTAGGATTTTGGGCCTACCTCCCCTACCACATGGTGAAGTTTCTGTCTGGCTTAAGTAAAACCTGCTGCCATAATTGCTGTGAGTTCATCTGCGCATCTGCCTTGTGGTGTCTGGAAAACACTGTTTCTGGTAGTCATCTACCACCTCTGGCTCTCACAGTCTTTCTTCTTCTTCCTCACTGATTCTCTGAACCTTGGTGGGAAGGATGTGATTAGACATCCCATTGAGGGCTGAGCTCTCCACAGCCTTTTATTCTCTGCACATTGACCAGTGTGGATCTTGATCTTGATTGCCATCTACTGCAAGAGGTTTCTCTGATGAGAGCTGAGGGATAGTTCTTACTTGCCCACCCATGTCTGTTACTACTCTATTCACAGTAGTCAGGATTTGGAAACAACTTCTATCTTTATGTGTAAAGTATTTGTGTTTTTATATCTAAGGTGAGTCTGTTAATAGAAATTAATCATAATTTTTAAATTAATTCAGCCAAATTTTCAGTTAGACTATTTATTAAATTTATATTTAATATAATTAGATGTGGAAGTACTATTTTCTTTTTCTCCTTATCCATCCATCCATCCATCCATCCATCCATCCATCCATCCATCCATCCAAACATAATATAAAAAGGAAAAATGTGATTTTCCTTTCCTCAAAGTGTATCTATTTTGATAATTCTTCTAGAGTCCCTGCCTTTGGCATTAGGTAGAGCCTAGTTCTAAGGACACTGTATGTTTATGAGTCCCCCCTTCATGTTAATATAACAAATTGTATCTTTGTACATTGTGTGGTTATCAATTATTTATGATGATTGTTTTAAAGGTGGTTTTTAAATATGCAGAAAAACTGGAGACTTAAAGACCAGATATGTTAGTACCACCTTGAATTATAACCAGTATAATTACCCATGTATTTATCTTCTACTGAATATAGATATTCTTCTCACATAATATTACAATTTCTTTCCCTACCTACCTCCCTCTCATTGAAACCAATTTCCTTTCTGTCTCTCATTAGAAAACAAAACAGGATTCTAAGGGAACATTAAAACATATAAAACAAAAACAAACACTTTGGAAAAGACAAAACAAAACAAACAAACAAACAAACAGAAGGAAAAGAGCCCAAGAAAAGGCACAACAGACAAAGACACAGAAACCTATTTGTTCTCCCACTTTGGAATACCACAAAAACACTAAACTGGAAAAGGCCTGTACACAAAAGGCCTGTAGGTTAAAAAAATAAATAAAATGGTGAGTTTTTTTTTAAAAGAAAGAAAAGCCTTTATATGACATTATGAGACAAGGAGCCTCCAAAATATGCCATTGAGTTCATTTTCTGCTGGCATCTACTGCTAGGCGTGCAGTCTCCCTCCCTCACCAACATCTACTGCTGGGCGTGCAGTCTCCCCTTAGGAGTAGTTTGTTTCCCCAGTGAGTCTCCCTGGGAGAAAACTAAATTTTCATTTGCAAGTGGTTATCAACTGGAGACAGCTTCTAGCTTAGGGAATGGGGCATGCATCCATTTCTCCTTTCAGCTTTAAGGACCTCGTCTGGTACATAGCCTTGCAGACTCTGTGCCTCCCTCCCCACTTGATCCTCCCATTTCAGTCCTCCCTCTCCCATCCATCCCCGACTATTTATTCTATTTCCCTTTCCTAGGGACACCTGTCTCACCCTAGTCCCTTGCTCTGTTAAGAGTCCTTAACCTCTGTTTTGACCTAACAGCCAACATCCATATATAAGTGAATACATACCATATTTGTCTTTTCTAGTTGTAACTACTTAACTATGAATGCCATTTTTAAGAAGTTTTATTTATTTATTTTTAGTTTTTATTCTTATAGTTTCCTCTCCCTCTATACCTCCTTGTTCTTCCCTACCTACCCACCCCTCCAGATTCACTCCCTCTCTGTCTATCAGAACAGGCTTATGATATAATAGCCAAACATGACAAAATAAAAATATAATAAGAGGGAGCAAAACCCATCACACTGAAGCTGGACAAGCCAACAGAAGGAGAAATTCCCAAGAGCAGGCACAAGGATCAAGAGACCTGCTTGTTCACACACTCATTGAAAATGGAGGAGTCAGTCAAGCTGGAGCCTACATGAAGCCTTCACTCCTATTGTTCTAGTCTCTTTAGTGTGGGTAGGTACTTTGCAGGCTGAAAATTCTATAAAAATACTAAGCTGAAAGCTGTACTATATACTCAGGGGACTTGGTGCAGCTCCATGTAGTTCCTGTGCGTGCTGCTTCTGTCTCTGAGAGTTCATATGTGTTCAACTTTGTCGATTCAGAGTGTCTTTCTTCTCCTGGTGTCCTTCATCCTCTCTAAATCTTAGTCTCCTTTTACCTCCTTATCAGTGGAGGTTCCCTGAACTCCAAGGGAGGGGAGGATTTCATCAAGACATCCCATTTAGACTTTCTTCACATAATGGCTGCCTGTGGGTCTGTGCGTCTGTTCCCATCTGCTGCTGGAGAAACTTCTCTGATGATGGCTGAGTAAGGTACTGATCTAAGAGTACAGCAGAATGTCACTAGAGTAATATTGGTTCTTTTTAGTAGTGTTTAGATTATCCTAGGTCTCAGGGATATCTAGGCTCTGGTTCTTGGTTACCCAGGCAGTGTTGGTTTATAGGTGCCATCTCATGGAGTAGGCCTTCAGTCAAATCTGATATTTTTTTGGCTAGTCCCACAAATTCTGTGCCACCCCTGCCCTAGCACGTCTTCAGGCGTCTTAAGGGAGGATAGATTATAGGTCAGAGGAACTTGGTGGCTGTGTCGATTTTAATGTTTCTCTTTTGGCAGCCTGCTAAGTACCTTCCCACACTAAAGAGACTGGAACAATAGGGGTGAAGGCTTCATGTAGGCTCCAGCTTGACTTTTCCATTTTCAATGAGTTGTATGGGTGTCGTCTATAGCAATGGGGCCCCTGCTATCAGTTTGTGGAGAGCAACCCATCGTCTTAGCAACAGATGGGGATGTTTGGAATTCAATTGAATGTAACCTGGTCTTGCCACTGGAAGCCTGGTTAGTGACAAGGGATGGCCAGTTGAGATTATGTATCCCCCATTATTAAGGAAGTTTCCACGGCACTAAGTCTCCATATCATTCTTTAAATGCACTTCAATTCCATACGTCTCTCCCTGAACTCTGTCTCCCCTTCCCTCCTGACCTGATCCTCCTGTTCTTGTCCCCACCTGACCCCAGTCCACTCATAAAATCTGTTCTATTTCTGCCTCCCAGGGTGATCCTCTATTCGGAATCTCTCTGGGTCTACAGATTACAGCTTGGTTATTTTCTTAATGGCTAATGTCCACATATAACCAAATAACAAACCATATTTATCTTTCTGGGTCTGGTTTACCTCATTCAGGATGAAATTTTTTCTAGTTTTATCCATTTGCCTGCAAATTTCATGATTTAATTTTTTTAAGCAGCCGAGTAATACTCCACTGTGCAAATGTACCACCTTAAAAAAGTCCATTCTTCCGTTGAGGGACATCTAGGATGCTTCCAGTTTCTGGCTATCATGAATAAGAGTATCCAGCAATGAGCATGGGTGAAGAAGCATCCGTGTGGTGGGCTACAGTGTCCTTTGAGTGCACACCCATGAGTAGTATAGCTGGATCTTAATTCTGAGGACGCTCCATATTGATTTCCATAGTGGCTGTACAAGTGCACTCCCACTAGTAATGGAGAAGTGTTCTCTTTACATCCTTGCCAACATGAGCTATCATTTGTTATATCGACCTTAGCCATTCTGATGGGTGTAAGATTAAATATCAAAGTAGTTTTGATTTGCATTCTCAAATGTCCAAGGATGTTGAACATTTCTTTAGTACTTCTTAATCTTTTGAGTTTGCTATTTGAGAATTCTTTGTTTTTCTCTGTGTTTTAATTGGTTTATTTGTTTTCTTGATATTCAGTTTAAATTTTTCTTTATATAGTTTGGATACTAGTCCTTTATTGGATGTGTAGCTGTAAAATCTTTTCCCATTCTGTAGGCAGCTGCTTTGCCTGAATGATAGTGTCCTTTGCCTTACAGAAGCTATTCAGTTTAATGAGGTCCCATTTATTAATTGTTGATCTTAGTGCCCATACTATCAATATTTTGTTCAGAAAGTCTTTTCCAGAGCAAATGAGTTCAGGGATATTCTCCACTTTCTCTTCTATCAGGTTCAGTGTTTCTAGTTTTATGTTGAGGTCTTTGATCCAGTTAGATTTGAGTTTTGTGCAGAGTGATAAATATGGATCTATTTGGATTTCTCTACATTCAGCCATCCCGTTTGACTAGCACCACTTGTTGAAGATGCTGTCTGTTTTTCCTCATTGTGCATTTTGTCCTCTTTAAAAAAACAATCAGGTGTCCATAGGTGTGAGGATTTATGTCTGGGTCTTCAGTTTGGCTCCAGTGATGATTTCTGTTTTTGTGTCAATACCATACTGTTTTTTTGTTACTATAGCTCTGTAGTACAACTCGAGGTCAGGCATGGTGATAACCTCCAGCAGTTCTTTTATTATTCAGGATTATTTTAGCTACCCTGAGTTTTTTGTGTTTCCATATGAAACTGAGAACTGATAATTGCCCTTTCAAGGTCTGTGAAGAATCCTGTTGGAATTTGAGAGGGATTGAGTTAAACCTGTAGATTGCTTTTGGTAGGATGGCCATTTTTATTATATTAATCGTACTGATCCATGAGCCTGGCTTTTGAGATTCTCTCCATTTAAGTTAATGTTGTCTATGGGCTTGCTGTAAACTGCATTTATTATGCTGAAGTTTATCCTTGTATCCATAATCTCTCAAGGACTTTTATCATGAGGGGTTTCGGATTTTGTCTAAGACCTTTTTTTCATCTAATGAGATGATCATGTGGTTTTGTCTTTCAGTTTGTTTATATAAACGGATTATGTTTGTCCATGGATTATATTTATTAATGTTCAGACCATCCCTGAATCTCTGGGATGAAGCCTACTTGATCATGATTGATG
>CACVCL010032747.1:0-13401 GCA_902729485.2 Mus minutoides | reverse complement strand
ACTAACTAGTACCCCCTGAGCTCATGTCTCTAGCTGCATATATAGAAGAGGATGGCCTAGTTGGCCATCATTGGAAAGAGAGGCCCCTTGGTCATGCAGACTTTATATGCCCCAGTACAGGGGAACACCAGGGCCAAGATGTGGGAGCGGGAGGGTAGGGGAGCAGGGCCAGGAGGGGGGAGGGTATAGGGAACTTTCTTGATAACACTTGAAATGTAAATGAAGAAGTTATCTAATAAATATTGGAAAAAAAAAACAAAAAAACACAAAAGACACAGGATAGCAAAAACAATTCTTAACAGTAAAAGAACTTCTCAAGAAATCACCATCCCTGACCTCAAGTTGTACTACAGAGCAATAGTGATAAAAAAAAAAACAAAACAGCATGGTATTGGTACAGAGGCAGACAGGCATATCAATAGGATAGAACTGAAGACCCAGAAATAAACCCACACACTTATGGATACTTGATCTTGGACAACAAAGCCAAAATTTTACAATGGATAAAAGAAAGCATTTTCAATAAATAGTGCTGGTCTAATTGACAGTATGTATGTATAAAAATGAAAATAGATTCATAACCTTGCACACTGAAGTTCAAGTGGATCAATGATATCAACATAAAACCAGATACACTGAATCAAATAGCAAAGAAAGTGGGTAAGAGCAAGGTATATATATATATATATATATATATATATATATATATATATCACCAGAAATGGTGTTCATCTTTCTCCACATCCTCTCCAGGATCTGCTGTCACATAAAGTTTTTATTTTAGCCATTCTGATTGGTATAAGTTGGAATCTCAGTTTTTGCGGTTGCTTATATATACTAGTATACCATCTGCAAATAGTGATAGCTTGACCTCTTCCTTTCCAATTTTTCTCCCCTTGATCTCCTTTCCTTGTCTTATTGTTCTACATAGAACTTCAAGTACTATATTGAATAGATACAGAGAAAATAAGAAGCCTTGTTTTGTCCCTGATTTTAGTGGGATTGCTTCCTTTTTAAGACTTGAACAGTTAATTGTCTTCTACTCTTTATTTATGTTTTCATAGTTTTCTTTAGTATATATATATACACTTCCAAAACCACATAACCAAATTTTAAAAATTGGGGTACAGAGATAAACAGAATTCACAACAGAGGAATCTCAAATGGCTAAGAAGCACTTTAAAAATGTTTAAAGCCCTTAATCATCAGGAAAATGTAAATCAAAACAACACTGAGATTCCACCTTATACCAATCAGAATGGCTATAATAAAAAACTTTATGTGACAGCAGATCCTGGAGAGGATGTGGAGAAAGATGAACACCATTTCTGGTGAGACTACAAACTGGTACAACCACTCAGGAAATTAATCTAGTAGTTCTTAGAAAATTGGAAATAGATCTTCCAGAAGACTTAGCTATACCATTCTTGGGCAAATAGCTAAAATATGCCCCAACATACCACAGGAAAATATGCTCCACTCTATTCATAGCAGCCTTATTTATGATAGCCAGAAACTGGGAACAACCCAGATGACCCTCAAAGGAAGGATGGATACAAAACAAATGTGGTTCATTTACACAATGGAATACTATTCAGCTATTGAGAATAAAGTCATCATGAATTTTGGAGGCAAATGAATGGAACTAGAAAACATCACTCTGAGTGAGGTAACCCATAAGCAAAAGCACATGCATGGTATGTATTCACTAAATATGGATATTAGCAAAAAAGTACAGAATATTTAGGATACAACAACCCATAATACTTCAGAAGTTTACCAAGCAGAAATGCCCAAGTCAGGATGCTTCAATTTCATTTGGAAGGTGTAAGAAAATAAATATTGGAGTGAGAGGGAGGGACATGGGTGGAAGAGGGTTGGAGGAGAGAAAAAGGGGAACAGGATCAGGCATGGGGTGGATAAAACATGAGAGAAGCCCAGAGGACCAGGAGGATGAATGGAAATATGCAGCCTCAGGGAGGTGGGAGGTTGGGGGACCCTCTGTAAAGTACAAAGACATGGAAAGTGCAACTCTTATGACTCAATGGAAGTGACCTTAGATGAAATGCTCAACAGTGGGGAGGGGGAACTTGAAGAGTCCACCTCCAGTAGATACACAGGACCTTAGATGGAGGGATGGGGTTACAAACCCACAGTCAAAATTTCTAACACAGAATTGTTTCTATCTAAAAGAACTGCAGGGAAAATAATGGAGAAGAGACAGAGGGAAAGTTCATCCAATGACCAGCCCAACTTGGAGAGAAGAGAGAGAGAGAGAGAGAGAGAGAGAGAGAATGGGCAGCTGTCTTGTCCCTAATTTTAGTGGGATTGCTTCAAGTTTCTCTACATTTAATTTGATGTTGGCTATTGGTTTGATGGATATTGCTTTTATTATGTTTAGAAATGGGTCTTGTCCCTAATTTTAGTGGGATTGCTTCAAGTTTCTCTACATTTAATTTGATGTTGGCTATTGGTTTGATGGATATTGCTTTTATTATGTTTAGAAATGGGTCTTGAATTTCTGATCTCTCCAAGAGTTAAAACCTGGAATAATACAAGGTTGTCAACTCTGTTCATACCTATTCATTATTATACTTGAAGTCCTAGCTACAGCAATAAGAAAACTGAAGATCAAGGAGATATAAATTGGAAAGCAAAAAGTCAAAGTATCCTTATTTTCAGACTGTATGATAGTAGTATACATAATTAACCCTAAAATACTACCAGGATATTCCTACAGTTAATACTCTTTCAGCAGCATAACTGGATACAAAATTAACTCACAAAAATTAATAGTCTTATACATAAATGACAAACTGAGAAAGAAACCAGGGAAACACCATTCACAATAACTTCAAGTAATATAAAACATCTTTGTATAACTTTTAACTAAGCAAGTAAAAGACTTGTGTATGAAACCTCAGTGAAATTAACTTTTATATGCCTGATGTAATTGTCATCTTGAAGTCTTACTGCTGAATAAGCTCACGCTTTCTAGTTCTTTCTGAACTCTAGTTGGCTGCTTTAACTCAGTTCTTCTGGCTCAGACTCCTCTCCAAGCTGACTGCTTCAATCTGTTTTCTCTCTGCTTCTCACTGAGTTGCTCTGCTTGGCCTCAAACTAAAACTGGCAATTTGTTCTAATTTTCTGGCTCCTTCTTGTCCTCTGATTTCAACTTGCTTTGCTGACTTAAACTGAATTGTATGAACTCAGAAATGAACAAACTTGATTCTACTGCATGCAACTCACTGTACTGACTCCCAAGTAACTGACTGTCTCTCCCTGCACTACTCTTAAATAGCATCTCTTTCCTGTGCTGTTCTTATGAGAGTTGAGCACATCCTATCTTTGAATTATTCTTTCAAATCTTTCTGTGATTCATCACTTTGTCTGTCCTTCAATTGACCTGCACTTTCAAACATGGCTGTTTCCTTTGACAAATGAAGCTTTAGGGATTAAAGTTGTGTACTGAGGACATGTCTGTATTCACAACAGATCATATTGTAATTCATGGCATGTCTGCATTCTGGCCTGACCAAGAAGGTCTTTGGATGCAATACTTTGCCAGAGCATTCATATTGCTGCATTAAAATTCCTCCACAGCTCTCTCATGCTCCTAGATTGCTAAGATTAATATAGCAAAAATGACCATTTTACTAAAAGAAATCTACACATTCAAGACTGTCCTAACAACATTTCAACACAATTCTTCATAAATCTACAAAGGACAATTTTTAGCTTCATACAAACAAACACACACACACACACACACACACACACACACACACACACACACAAATCCAGGATAAATAAGAACTGATAAACAAGAATAAATTATTAAAGAACTGCTGGAGGTATCAACCTCAAAGTATGTTACAGAACTATAATAATAAAAAGAGTATGTTATTGCCACAAAAGAGACTCTTTGAAAAGAGAATCAAATTTAATACCATAATAGATTCATACTTATCACCCTTTACAAAACTTCACTTTAACTGGATTAAAGACATTGGCATAAAGATAGATACTAGATACACTGAACTGACGGAAAAGAAAATGTTGAAAAGTCTCAAGCTCATTGGCACAGGAAAACATTTTCTGAACTGAATAGCTCTAAGTTAAGCAATTAATAATCAGAATCTCATGAAATGAGAAACTTCTGTATGACAACATATATAATCATTTGAACCAATCAGCAGCCTACAGAATGGGAAAAGAATTTTACCAACGACATATCAGACATTAGACTAGTATTCAAAACATATGAAGAAGTCAAAAATGACGAAAATAATATTGATACAACACAATTAAAATGTGATATAGATCAAAAGAGAATTCTCAAAAGAAGAGACTTACTCTCCTTCCATAGGTGAGTAGGGGAGTAGAGTGTGAGGAGGGTATATAGGGTTTTTTGAACAGCATTTGAAATGTAAATGAAGAAAATATCTAATAAAAATGCCTTATAAAAAAGAAGTCAGTGAAAAAATAAAATGTTCAATATGACTTGAAATTTGATTCAATTTGTGTTACTGATTCCACTTGACTTCAGCACCTACTTGTAAAAACTAACAAAATATAAATTCATTAGGAATAACATTTATTATATATGATGAACTTTTAGGAAAATTTTGTTATGTATTTACAAGTTAAATGTATGAGCAGATAGATAAGCACTAAAAATATTTTGTGAGATTAAATACATTTTCTAGCATATATTTTTATTTAAAAATAATTGCTTATTTAGCAAAGTAAGACTTGTAGGTCCTCTTCCAACCATGAATGAAATAATGACAGCAACAACAGACACATTAATATGGCATGGAAATCTTAGGAGGTGCCTTAGTCAGGGTTTCTATTCCTGCACAAACATCATGACCAAAAAGCAAATAGGGGAGGAAAGGGTTTATTCTTTTACACTTCCATACTGCTGTTCATCACCAGGGAAGTCAGGATTGGAATTCAAGCAGGTCAGGAAGCAGGACCTGACGCAGAAGCCAATGGAGGGATGCTCTTTACTGGCTTGCTTCCCCTGGCTTGCTCAGCTTCCTCTCTTATAGAACCAAGATTATCAGCCCAGAGATGGCACCACCCACAAGGTTACCTCCCATCTTGATCACTAATTGAGAAAATGCCTTACAGTTGGATCTCATGGAGGCATATCCCCAACTGAAGCTCCTTTCTCTGTGATAACTCCAGCCTGTGTCAAGTTGACACAAAACTAGCCAGTACAGGAGGCATCAACCAATGCAAAAAAAAAAAAAAAAAAAAAAAAAAAAAAAAAAAAAAGACTACAGGCAACTAAATAATCTTGAGAGCAGGGGAAATAGTCTTCTCCAGGGAAAAACACATGACTTGGTATTCTAATACAAAATGATCATCTCTATAAAACATACATACTGATAGTATTATACAAACTGAGCAGTTTTCATTTATGTATTTAGGGATATATATTATATATATATGCATATATAATATATACAATTAGTGAAATTTGAAAGAACAAGGAAGGGTATATGAGATGGTTTGGAAGGAGGAAAGAGAAAGGAAAAATATATAATTATATTAGAATATCAAAAGTAAATAATGGAAAACTATGAGGACACAGGGAAGGAAGCAGAAAGAGAAAGAAAAGACAGTTCAAAATGAAAATACAACTGTAGAAGTAAAAGAAGCCATAGTGATGACAGGATGGATTAAGACACACGGTTCCCAAGGAAGGACCTAGAGAAAGTACCCAAGGAGCTGAAGGGGTCTTCAACCCTATAGGTGGAAGAATAACATGAACTAACTAGTACCCCCTGAGCTCATGTCTCTAGCTGCATATATAGAAGAGGATGGCCTAGTTGGCCATCATTGGGAAGAGAGGCCCCTTGGTCATGCAGACTTTATATGCCCCAGTACAGGGGAACTCCAGGGCCAAGATGTGGGAGCAGGTGGGTAGGGGAGCAGGGCCGGGAGGGGGGAGGGTATAGGGAACTTTCTGGATAACACTTGAAATGTAAATGAAGAAATTATCTAATAAATGTTGGGAGAAAAAAACCAAAAAAAACCAAAAAAAATTAAAAACAAAGAAAACAAAATTTATATTTATATTTATAACAATAGGAAAATTAAAGTTATGAAGGATGTATAAAATAATTTCATGGTTGGAGGGACATGTCTACAACATGAGAAATTGTATTGGGGGGTGGTCACAGCATTGAGGATGTTGAGAAATACTAGAAGCTTAGAAGTTAGGAAGAATTAAAGGTATGATGGAAATCTTGTGAAGTGGGAAGCTTTGTTAAATATATAACAAAATATTAAATAAGGAAGAACAGTAGCAGTGAATGTTTCCAATAATTTGAGTCTTAAACTGTCTTCCACAATGATCTTACATGTTCTATAGAACAAAGGCGCTTGTTGAGCTAATGCCTTTGAAGATGTTAATGAAAAGCAAGTGGAGACTCACCAGCGTGCATCTTTGGATGACTAATGAAAACACACACCAGCTGGCACCTGCAAGATGAGACCATGTATGGTTGAGAAGGTAAATCACTAAAAGCCAACTAACCTTCAGTGAAATTACAATTTAAAAATGAGGAAAAAAAAAGTATGAAAGCTGTAAGCACTCTTGGAGATGAGGACAAGCTAGGAAATTGAAAGATTAAAAAAAAGAGATGGAGATCTCTAACCATGTTAGCTAGGTAGACTCACTATTTAGATACAGGTGGCAAGTAAACCATGCACTGGCAGACTGATGCGTCACACCAACATTTAATTCCCTAGGCAAAATACTATACATTGGAGCAGTTAGTGTAGTTAACTACTAAACAGAACATTTTGTTTCTGCCATTTATTAATTTTAGTAATTGAATTTAATACACTATTGATAGATCAGAAAGACAATCAATTATATCAATTAAATCTTTGTCTATATCAGCCCACCTAGAATATCAGGATTAAATTACAATATTTTAGATAAATTAAAAAATTATAGAAAGATAGTAAGGGTATGACCTATGTATACACTTCATTTGAATTTTAAGAGTAGAAATTTATTAATCTGATATTGATTTTTAATTATTGCTTTAATAAAAATGGATATAGACTTATCAATTAATTATTTTTAATGTATTATTTTAGATGAAAAATCCATAAAGAGCTTACTTCAGAAGAAATTGATTGAATTTTACTCAAATGCAATTTCCTTGGGAATGTTTAGATAATTGTCTAGTAGTTAATGTTTTAAGTATTTTGATGGAATGATGGACTATTGTTGGTAATAAGAAACACTTTATAAAGCCTCAATATAGCAACCACTAATTAGCTTCATTATAGCTTAGAGTTAATTCTTATGAATAACTTATGTAAATGGAGGAATTCAGAGCTTTACTAAATTTCATGACAATGGGATTTTTAAGCATAATAGGCGTGGTAAATGTCTGAAAGCAGACACAGTTCTTATCTGCTTTTGGAAAAATGAAACAATTCAAATACGGGAATTTATTTAGCTGTGCAGTTTTCTCCTTTTGCAAAAGGTTTGAAAGTATAAAGGGAGAAAAGCAGGCTAAAAAGGAACTCTCCCTTGATTTGCATGTGAAGAACAAAGAAGTAAATGAAAATGTGGCTATTGTCTTTATCTCCACTGTGATCGCGCACACTATCCTCCTATAATCTTTGCTTGTAATGAGACTTAATAGCTGCCTTTGAGATATTAATGGAAATTGTCACAGACAAGGGAGATATTCCTGCATCTAATGAACTAAAGTAAGACTAAAAGGAAGGGAACAATAAGTAAAATCTGCGCAAATAGAAAGAATTTAACTAGTTTCTAAAATTTAACCCTGTGTTTGACTCAGCCATAAAATTCAGTGGTGGAAATGCCTTCAGAGCCAGCTTTCCCAAATGCCATTTGGTGCATATATAATTGGCAATATTTAACAAGCATTTAAAACCCTCTTCATTTTAGTTTACACGGTATACAAAAGCAGGACTATTATAAGGTGCAAAGGGCCAGTTAGGGTTTTACATTTGTTTTGACAAACCAAAGGACAGTTTCCGTGAAGGAAATTTAAGTACTCAGGTAAAACGACATAATATTAAAAGCAACAATGCAAGAATTATAATAGGAATAAATGTGAATTTAACAATTGTATGGAAAGTGTCATCTTTCAATTAGATTTTTAGAGCTATTCAGTTGTCTGCTGTGCCTTCATCAGTGTTCCTCTTGGAAGAGTTGGTGCTTCAGTAGCATGATTTCACAAACCTTTCTTTCCCATGTTCCTTGAAAGCAGAATAGTGAGTGGGTGCCATTCAAGCCACAGTGTATTGCCATCTAATTAAATGAGGGATGTACAATTGAGCTGTCAGGTAGAGAATTAGGAGGTTAGTATGTAAGTTATGATGGCAACCAGTCTTTTTTTATTTTTTAAGGGCACTCCCTGAGGGGGGAAAAATTGTAAATAACGTCATCTAAACTTCCAGAGAACAAGATGCATGCCAGGTTTCTGCCAGGATATCAGTTGATGCTTAATTGAGCCTGGATTGTTAAAATGTCTCCTTTTTATAGTCCTGAATAATGTAGAACTCATGAACAGATTCAATTTTAGGTATGAAGGATCATCCTCCCTAGCAAAGATTCTTTTATAATTTGGTTTTTAAAAACGGAAAGAAAAACTTAGATACTATTCTTAGAATAACCCTTGTCTATATATAGATGCAAAATAGTCACATGTAAATTGTTCGCAGCACATATACAGCCATTTTAATAAGATATGACTGCTGAATTGATTTGGCTCTGACGACCACATTCCATTTTAATTAGGCATCTTAGTTCAGGAGTAGCAATAAATAAATAAATAATCCAAATCAACTCCTTATTCTTTGGCTTCTCTCTAATTTTCCAACACATAGAACAGTCCCAAATTTTTTAGACAATCAATGCTTATCCCATGCTTAAAAAGAAATATTTATTTATTTTTCCTCTGACTGTGGTTATCACAGAGATTAACAGCTATTCTCTTTAGGGTTGTCAAGATTGAGGTTCTACAGGCTATTAACATTCTTTTGTAAAAGGTCAGAAGCTCTTTTGACATCCCTGTCAAAGACTCTAAACTCCTCACCAATATACACTGCCTTCCCTATAGTAATCTAGACTTCATATATCTTTGATTGGTTGGTGGCATTCAGTGTAGATACAGTAATGCTGCTATATAATGTTGAATTCCTCCTGCTTAAAAGTCAATAAAAACCTTAACTAGTATGTAATCATAATAATATTCCAATTTGCCTTTTGCAGAAATACTTTATTTTAGAAAATATACAATAGTGACTAATTGTGAATTCCTTTTATTAACCAATAATTTTTTTGCAACCTCATTATCACAACACCAATTAAATTATAACTTTCAATATGTAATTACTATGAAAGTTATACACAGCAACCAACAGGATATCCAAAGAACAGACTCTTGCTCTTGATCTAGAACTGTTCTCACTTTTATTTGTGCATAATTTTTAAAGCAGGATCCTAAGTTGGTCTTGACCTCATGGGATTTCTTCTGCCTCATGTTCAGAATCAAAAGAGTAAAGTATGTGTCTCATTTTGAATATGCAAGCTCAATATTACCTTAGTCTGAATAAAAATATATATATTTTCTAATCACGTCCATATCCATAAAGCAGTTATTTTCACACTTATTTCATGATAGGCATTGTGTTAAGAGTTGTGAGCTAGAATAGTGTGGAAGTAACAATGAGATTATATGTAGTTTATTGAAAGAGAATGTGTACTAGGATGAATGAACAAAGAAAGGTAGACCTGTTGCAGGGTCAGACCAATGAGAGTGATGAATCAATCCCAATCTGCCCCCATCCCCCACAGCTCATATAGTTGGAGAAACAAAAGTGAGAATTTCTATTTAGATCCATGTATATTCTATTAAATTCTTCATCTTGGTGATATTTATTATTTAGATGTGTAATATTTCATTGTGTTTTTAATGCCAAATCTAATGTTTTATTGCCACCATTCTTTCAAGTTTTTACATGTATTTAAACCACAATCTAAACATCGCAACTTTCCAGGTCACTAAAGTGATGTGAATATAGCACGAGTTATTCTATAGTCTCTATTAGAAAATACCCTTTGAAAAACAAGCAAAATGTTATTGATAAATGTTTATTTCTCTGAGTTAAATGTTCCCTAAATTTCCTTTAGTTGGTTCATTTAATCTGGAATGAATTACAACATGGGGAGGGAGTTGAAAAAAAGAGAGATGATTATTCGATGACTAACTATATCCTTTAAAATATTATATTCTCAAAATGCTATGCTGGTTTCTATAAGGAAAACTTTCTATTTAGTGATATCTTAAGTAAAACAATTCTGATGAAATAAATTTCAATTTAAATTTGATTGATTGTGAGTAGAAAAGCCTGGCTTCATGAATTTTGAGGTGCCAGGCTGAGTGTGAATCAATCAGAATAGGGTGACTTTGTTTTTGCTGAATGGCTTCCAAGCTGAGATTCATAGAACATAGATCAAGCAACCACATGCTACACACAAAGATACTTAACTCTGTAAACTCTAAATCTGGCCCCATGAAGGGACAAGATAGTAAAATAATCAAGCTCACTCTTTGGCAATATGGTGATTGCTTTTAAAAATGAATTATTTTTTAGATTCTCTATAATTTCCCTTTTAAGGGTAAATGATATTCTCCTGAATTTGTAGAAGCAATATTTGTCCTTTAAATAAGATACGCTTATAATGATATTTTTTATGATTTACTTATTCCTTTTTAATATAATATTCAGTTATTTCTTGACTCATTTCTTTCTTACTGCTTTATTTCCATTGCTTATTTTAGTAGGCTTCACAAGAACATTTTCATAAAGTTTTTAAGGCAATTTGCATATATCACTTCTACGCTCTTTTAACATTACAATCTTACCACCATTACCCCTAGATATTTTCCCTTACTTTCTTGTCATATATACAGATACTTCCTAAAATTGTAATCAATTATTTAAAAAGGGGGAACACAAGCAGGTTTCCTGGTTGCAAAGAGAGGGTTGGAAGGTGGTTTGCTATATCACAGCATGAGGAACAAGCATCTTTTAGTTGCGAGCGCATAGCAGGACATGGTCGGGCAGTAATAAAATGAAAATTCTGAAAGCATTATCTATGAAACAGATAGATGCAAAGTAGAAAACTGATTCCTGAGAGCTAAACAAAGTTCCAACTGCTAAGACCTCCCTTCACTAACTTAGGGAATTCTAAAACAGCTTATTTGGGAATGAAGACATTAAATGTTCTTGCTATGGCAAAGGGTCAACATGTCTGCACTTTGTAACTGGACTGTTTTATTGTTCTTTGAGACAGAGGAGAAAGAGATTCAAGATCCTGGATCATAGTAGGATCAATGTCTACTAAAGTTGCAATTATCTTCAAAGTGAGCAGGTGATGCATACATTTTTCTTGAAATAATTTAAATAAATAAATAAATAAATAAATAAATAAATAAATAAGTCTTCAGTATCTCTCATTCTCACTTATGAGTCTACAGTTATCAACATCATTGAAAAAGAAGCTTTCCTTCCCTGGCCATAGAAGCCAGCAACAGTTCAGGTCACTGGCATCAACAGGGTTTCTGACAGTTCATTGAAATCTTAACCAAAATGGATGTGCTGTATTATGTAAAGTACATACTGAATAATTCAGTCATTGTATGCAATATAAATGAACTTATACACATCAGTAAAATGGTTCTTATGAGGGAAAGTTACATGTAAAAAATAAATTATATCTACAAATAAATAATTTGTTTATAAATAGTTAAATTATAAATCCAACTTAATTACTGTTTTAGTTAGGTATATATTCATGTGATAATAGACCATGGTCAAAGGAAACCTAAGGAAGGAAAGGTTTATTTTAACCTACACCTCTTAGGTTATGCTCTGTCAGTGAAGGTAATCAGGGCAGTAACTCAAGTGAGAAATTTAGAAGTAGGAACTGAAGCAGAGGTCCTGGATGGAAATTGCTTAGTGACTTGCTCGTCTTCATAACTTGCTCAACATGCTTTATTACACATTACAGGACCTCCTACTGACATGTGCCACCACTTACACTCAGCTGGACCTTCCCATAACAACTAATAATAGAGAAAACGCCTTACAGACTTGTCTACAGGGCAACTCTCTTAGAGCATTTTCACCGTTAAGACTCATTCTTTCCAGATTACCTAGATATGTCAAGGTGACATAAAAACTAGGCAAAACGCTTGGAAATGCATGTATATTTTTATTGTTATAAATTAAATATTCTGATGAAAACTTAAAAGAATAAAAGAGGAACTCAAAAACCCCTTTGTTGGTTTTCTAATACATGAGATTTATTCCTATAGTAGTAAATAATGCATCAATAGATATAAATTCTAAGGCCACTGAGATACTCAGAAGAGAGAGACACTTTCTATCAAACCTAGAGAGCTGATTTCAATCCAAGGGGCCATCATTAGTGGAAATAGGGAGAAACCATCTTATAGTTGTCTTAATATCTACACATATGTACCACAGCTGGCACATACCCTACACCCTGCCGATATATATATAATCTTGTATATATATATATATATATATATATATATATATAGATAGATAGATAGATAGATAGATAGATAGATATAGATATAGATATAGATATATAGATAGATAGATAGATAGATAGATAGATAGATAGATAGATAGATAGATAGATATAGATATAGATATAGATATACATATAGATATAGATATACATATAGATATAGATATAGATATAGATATAGATATAGATATAGATATAGATATAGATATACATATAGATATATGATAAGAAAAATTTTTTTTCCAACTTTTATTAGATATTTTCTTCATTTACATTTCAAGTGTTATCCAGAAAGTTCCCTATATCCTCCCCCCTCCCGGCCCTGCTCCCCTACCCACCCTCTCCCACCCCTTGGCCCCGGCGTTCCCCTGTATTGGGGCATATAAAGTCTGCATAACCAGGGGGCCTCTCTTCCCACTGATGGCCAACTAGGCCACCCTCTTCTATATATGCAGCTAGAGACATGAGCTCAGGGGTACTAGTTAGTTCATGTTATTCTTCCACCTATAGGGTTGAGGACCCTTTCAGCTCCTAGGGTACTTTCTCTAGCTCCTTCTTCCTTGGGAACCCTGTGTTCCATCTAATAGCTGACCCTGAGCTTCCACCTCCATGTTTGCCAAGCATTGGTATATTTTCCCCCGAGACAGCTATATCCGGGCCCTTTCAGCACCATCTTGCTGGCATATGCTATAGTGTCTATGTTTGGTGACTGATTGTGGGATGGATCCCTGGCAGCCGCAATCGTTCGGTCCATCCTTTGGATTCAG
>CACVCL010032746.1:5000-13418 GCA_902729485.2 Mus minutoides | reverse complement strand
TATATGCAGCTAGAGACATGAGCACAGGGGGAACTAGTTAGTTCATGTTATTCTTCCACCTAGAGGGTTGAAGACCCCTTCCGCTCCTTGGGTACTTTCTCTAGCTCCTACCTTGGGAGTCCTGTGTTCCAACTAATAGCTAACTGTGAGCATCCACTTCTGTGTTTACCAGGCACTGGTATAGCCTCCCACAAGACAGATATATCAGCTCCCTTTCAGCATTATCTTGCTGGCATATGCTATAGTGTTTATTTTGGTGGCTGATTATGGGAGGGATCCCTTGCAGCCGCCGTCACTGGTTGGTACATCCTTTTGATTCAGCTTCACACATGATCTCTGTAACTCCTTCAGTGAGTGCTTTGTTCTTGATTCTAGGAAGGGGCACTGAGACCACATTTTGAACTTCATGGATACAAAAAATTTGGTACATTTACACAATGGAGTACAACATTTGTGCATTTCTTTGTAAAGTTTCAAAGTATACAAAGTGTTTAGGATGACTGTAGGAACCAAAAGATGAGGAATCTGGCTCCCATATAGTGTCCCCTAGACATGACAGAAAATGACAATATGGTTGACTGGCATAATGCTTTTATCAGTTGATATGCCAACAATGACAGTTGGACACTCCAGGAGGTCCTGGTTCTAGATAAATATCTCTAAATGGTTGTTAATAGCTATCGAGAGAGGGAGGATCAGTTTCCCACGGGGACACGATCCTCTCTAGATTGTCCCATCCCAAGAGGTAAATCTTGAATAGAGCAATAATAAGTGGACTCGGTATGGTTTGTGTGTGTGTGTGTGTGTGTGTGTGTGTGTGTGTGTGTGTGTGTGTGTGTGTAAAGGTGACAGATCAATCAACTGATTGATACATGGTAGACAGGTGAGATAGATGATAAATACAAGGAGACAGATGGATAGATAAGAGAGGAGAGTGATAAATTAGAGAAGTCATAAAATTAAGAGGAATATAGGGTAAAAGAGGAGTTGAAGTAGGGATTGCCTTTATATTGCTATTAGATCTCAATTACAGTAATAGAATATTTGAGATAGTCAACTTTTAAAGAGATAAAGTTCACTGTAGCTCACAGGTTTTATGATTTTAGCCCAAAACTTATTGGAATCACTGTTTTTGGTTTGTCTTGAAATGCAATTTTAGCTATAGTTTTGTAAAGGAGTAATCGCTCTCATTTTAAATAAGGAAACCAAAATGTTAGAGGAAACTGGCATCCTGTAATTTAATTCTAGAGCATACTGCCCATGATTTAGTGTACATCCAGTGGGCTTCATGTTCGGAAGTTTTCACAAACTCCCAAAAGCACTTCAAGACAAGACTTCTCACATAAAGGTCAATGTTGGATGATTTAAAAATCAAATTTTCAATTTCTTAATCAAATGTGCTAGTCTAAGTAAACTACTATGTATATTGTATTTTGTATATGTATATTGTGTTTTGGAAAATACAAACCTACTAATTGTAGAAATATAATTTTGTGCTAGGAGTGTGAAGCAAGGAGAAATGAATTGAATGGCAGTCTAGGATAGTAAATCTATTGATTATGGAAAGGTCACAGTGGCTACAAATCCTTATGCATTTGTAAAAACCCACAAATCTCTTTATCACAGAGATCAAAACCTAAGATACATTTTTGATGATAGTTAATTATGATGGATACATATATATTCACTAAATTTAACAGAAGTCCCACACCAGTACCATCTATATTCAAGTGAGGAAACTATAGTGATTAAAGGAGTAGGTGATACTGAAAATTTCTCAGGACTCCATAAACAAATTGTCCCTGGTACCAATCTGTGGTTGATTGACTTCAGGATCTCTCCAAGATGCCAAATCTGCTGATGCCTGAGTCCCTTATAGAAAAGGATACAATATTTACATTTAATCTATACACATACTTTGTGCACTTTAAATTACTTTTTATTTTTACTTACAACACTGAATCCATTGAAAATGCTATATTAATAGTCCCTGTGTATGACTTAAGGCATGTCAGAAATAAACACTGTACATGTTCAGAAGAGAACAATTTTACTTCCAAATGTTTATTTTATTATGGTTGGTTGGATTTATGGATACAAATCACACACACGTTGAAGGCTGGCTGTACCATCTGTTCAGTTGTCCCATATATATATAATTGCACCAGAAAGTCTAGTAATTACTTCAAAAATGAGAAAGAATTAAAATATATAGTTCTATACAGTTAGGAGCTAAACATGAGATGTAGCAATGGGTTTAAAGACTATCAATAGGCAATGCTTTGCTTGTTTACTGCTAATGTTACTGTTGTGATAGTAAATTGACTCTTATCATAAACGGCCTTGTACGATGTAAAATAAATCTCCTGGTTTTTATGTATGCTAAAATTGGTTCTTAGCATGTAAATGGGCTCCCTTTCTTCTCATATAAAGCCCATAAGATTCTAATGACACAGTAAATCAAACTGCATGTTATTAGGAAATATTGGAATTGCAGAGGTCTGTCAACCTTTAAGACTTCCTATTGGAGAAATGTGAAATTAAGGTAATAAATTTAGCTACTGCTGAAGACAGACCGTCAGTCTTCTATCCTTTTAATTCCAAAGGGGTTGAGACTATTGATTCTTAAATGAAGCTTCTCTGTACAAAGTGCAGGACATAGATCCCATGGATGATACTATGACACTTTGGTCCTGTGAACAAGTGAGCTGTTCAGATGAAGTTTAAGTGCTTAATATGGAAGACTTTCCTAATATTCCAAGATGATTTTCCCGCAATTTTTGACCCCATGTTTGAAAATCTATATAGATTGTTTATAACAGCCACAGGCACAAAAAGTTTTGAAGAACATTTGAGCCCATAATTCTGGGGAGGGGCCTCAGAGTTAATATACCATGTTTGCCATATAGATGCCCCCATATAAGTATATGATGTGTGTGTATGTGTGTGTGTGTGTGTGTGTGTGTGTGTGTGTGTGTGTGTGTGTGTGTATACATGTGTGTGTGTGTATATATATCCACACTCGTTTGTCTCTTATTATGTAAGCACTAAGGAGGCTAGCTTTGATACCCAAATCTGACCATTATCTAATCCTAATTATCTTTCCCAAACCCCACCATGCCCCCCCCCCTTTAGAATCCTGCAGTGGTTATTCAGAGTGTAGTAGTACCATGTAAAAACACCTGCATATTGTTTTTTGTTGTTTTCAAATGACAGTTTTACCTGTGAGAGAAGAACAAGGAAAATAAGCACATTTAACAAACTCACAAATTACCTTAGTAATTACATAACAAGCATGCTTTTATAAGTTTTTTTCTGTTTTTGTCAGTTTTAATGTATATATTGTTTACTTATAAAGCCTCAGTTATATCTAATATTAGTTGAAAAGTCCTAGTAGAATTTGACTTCAACAAGAAAATCTATACAGTCAAAGGTCCTAGGAGTATTAGCACAGTAATTTTTCATGCGTCTTATTATATCTTCTTAGCTTGAAGCTAAGAGGCAACAATCCTTCTAAATAAGAGAAACATCTACTATGAAACCACTAATATTCTTAAATAACTTGCCTTAATATAGATAATTGAAGGAAAAACTATATAATCTCCTTCAAGCCAATGTCATTATGTTCTTTAAAAAATTCTTGGAAATTACTGTTAGAACTAAATACTCTTTAGCACTGCGTATTTTTCTGTTTTCTCAGAAGAAATTTTGTATATACATATAATTGCTTTTTCTTTTCCTCCTTTCATTAAAAACATAGTAACCTAAGTTCTCCCAGGTTTTTCTTTATAGTGAATAAATCTAAGACTGTTGATATGGGTCTTTAGTCTCAGAGGACATGGCAGAACAATTGATATCATAAGGTAAGCATGCACAACATCCTACAATATGTGTAGAGAAAAAAAAGGAAAGAAAAGAGCACGTCATGTTTGGTAACATATGCCTGTAAACACAAGCCAACACTTGGATGGTAGAGGAAGGAACACCAAGAATTAAAAACTATCTTCATCTACATAGCATATAGCACACTGAGCTATACATGACCATCTTAATATAGAATGAAGAAAAGTAGAAGGATTAAAAAATAAAGAGGATGGCCTAGTTGACCATCATTGGGAAGAGAGGCCCCTTGGTCATGCAGACTTTATATGCCCCAGTACAGGGGAACGCCAGGGCCAAGATGTGGGAGCGGGTGGGTAGGGGAGCAGGGCCTGGAGGGAGGAGGGTATAGGGAACTTTCTGGATAACACTTGAAATGTAAATGAAGAAATTATCTAATAAAAGTTGGAAAAAAATTAAAAAAATAAAAATAAGACGGTAGCAAAAAAGATTTAATATATTCTCCATCTTTATAAGCCATAAGCAAATTTCAATTTCATTATGAAAGATTATAAAGTCTTATATAGTGATTTCATATATCAAAGATGATAAGTCGTGTTTCATTTTAAATGATTTGTAATATTCCTCAGTCACTTGTGATGTTTTGAACCATATCTGCTCTTTATATCAGCTATGCATAGAGGCTGGTAGCCTCCAGACAAATATTTGTTCTATTTACTTATGTTTTGATTAGATCCACTATATATATATATTCACATATATAAAACTTTGGCATACATCACGATATATATATATATATATATATATATATATATATATATATATATATATATATATATCACTATACATATATACATATATATCACACTATACATATATACACACATATATCACTATACATATATATCACACTATACATACACACACACATATATACCACTATACATTGGATTACTCTACATTGGATTACGTTTACGTTTGTATATTGCTATGGTATCCCATAATATGTATTTTCTTATAAAATGAGTTTTACAATTAAAATGTTAATTCTACCAGAGCTAGGTAATTGGATGCTTTATTTATCATTTTATGTAAAGAAAATTTAGATATTTGTTCAGTGAATGAATGAATGAATGAATATGATTCTTTTAAATATTGCTTGATATCATTAGATTTAGTAGTGTTGTTCTACAAAAATTTCTTAGAGCACCCTGACAAATTTTCATATTTTTTTCCAAACATACTTTTAAAGATTCAGTAGCATGGTTCTGTAATTATATGTCAAGTAGAACTTAACATTAAAATTGATGGAAATAATTAAACACCTCTTTGCATATACAAATTTCTCCCAAAACATTGATTTGCATCCATTTAGAGTTGTATTCTTAAAGGAAGAAAGAAGTGATATTTGAAGTTTATATGGGTAATTTTGTCAGCTCTTCAAACTACGCCATGATGCTCCAGCACAGACTTTTAATTTTTGCTCATCAGTTGTATTCCATTCTACAACTGGAAATACTGACAATCATAGACTAAACTTTATCTTAGTATTGTATAGACACTGTACAACCATACATGCACTAATGCAATACAAAAGAAATATTACTTTGGCATACAGCTGCTATTCTTATAACTTAAAATTCTCTTTCTTGGATTCATGTTAGAGAGTGTTTCCTTTGAGCTAGGGTGAGACTTCAGCCAACACAGTTCTTGCAAATAAGACCTGAGTTTAGGTTCAAAGGTCCAATATAAAAGGCAGATTGTAAGACTATAGCACTTATGCAGGAGCTGTGTGACCCATCTATAATCCTAGAGTTAGGAGTTAGACTCTGGAATCCTTAGGTAAGGAGAGCCTGCATCAAAAAAATCAAGTTAAAAGCAACTGAAAAGCTTTAAGTTCAACCTTTGGACTCCAAAACCATGGGCACACTTCTGTGCTTATACCTGCACATATGTGTATTCAGACAACATATGTGATCATGTATAAACAAATGCACACAAAAATAATGTTTATGTAGACTTATAATGTATCATGATTTAAGAGCTTCTAGAGTGACTAAATTGTCTGGTGGTCTCTTAGTATGCAAATTTTTTTTCTTTATTAGATATTTTCTTCATTTACATTTCAAGTGTTATCCAGAAAGTTCCCCATACTCTCCCCCATCCTCGCCCTGCTCCCCTACCCACCCCCTCCCACATAATGGCCCTGGCGTTCCCCTGTACTGGGGCATATAAAGGCTGCATGACCAAGGGGCCTCTCTTCCCAATGATGGCCAACTAGGCCATCTTCTTCCATAAATGCAGCTAGAGACATGAGCACTGGGGGAACTAGTTAGTTCATGTTATTCTTCCACCTATAGGGTTGAAGACCNCTTTGTTCTTAATTCTAGGAAGGGGCGAAGAGACCACATTTTGAACTTCATTCTTCTTGAGTTTCATGTGTTTAGTAAATTGTATCTTGGGTAGTCTAGGCTTCTGGGCTAATATCCACATATCAGTGAGTACATGTTATGTGAGTTCTTTTGTGATTGGGTTACCTCACTCAGGATGACACCCTCCAGATCCATCCATCAAAATTCTAACTCAATTCTTCAAGGATCTAGAAAAGACAATTAGCAAGTTCATCTGGAATAACAAAAAACCTAGACTAGCAAAAACTCTTCTCAACAATAAAAGAAACTCTGGTGGAATCACCATGCCTGACCTCAGTATGCAAAATTTTTAAGCAGGTTTCATCCTTGCTATGGTTTCATGACTTATCTTTTCAAATAGGACTTACTTTAGAAGATTGTTATTACATATTCTTACCATTGCTATTTAAAAGGAAACCTATACCAGCCTCTTGTCACTTCCCTTCATCCCATTACCCTCACTTGAATTAGTATTCTAATGCCAAGACATCTGTGTGCACAGGGTGTATGTGTGCATGTGTATATGTGTGTGTGTATGCATGTGGAATTTGTGTGTACAGCTGTGGTGTGTGTGACCTGTATGTGTGAATATGTGTGTTTGTGTATGTTAGTGTGTTTGTGCCTTGTTAATTTTTCTTCTTCAATACCTCTTTGTTCACCTCTCTTTGTTTTCTTTCCAGTTTGATAAGAAAAGCCTTTCTAAATCACCTAGGTTTTGAAATGTAGTCATTAAAATATGATGTCTCTCCCTCAGTTTCTGGGGAAAATCAAAGTGCAGACAAGCATAAAACAGAAATTCAGATGACATATTTACTTTCAAAATAATGTGTAATTCCTCCAGTTATTTCTACTAGCTCATTCTAACTATATTTTTCCTTTTATTGAAGATAGAATTTTTCTCAAATATTATGTCCTGATTATGGATTACCCTTTCTCTAGCATTCCCAACTCCTCCATACCTTCCCTCCACATCCTTTTCTGTTTCTTATTGGAAAAGGGCTTCTAAGTGAAATAATAAAATAAAATAAAAATTTGAAAAGATTAAACACAAACAAACATCAGTGTATGAGTAAATAAAAAGAATGGAGAGAACCAAAGTAAAGGTATATAAAGTTTTACACAGTAACAAATCACATAAAAACAGAAAACTGTAAACCATAATATATTCATGAAGTTCCTTTTCTCTTGGGCAGCTAGTGCTGCCTCTGCTTTTGTTTGTTTGTTTGTTTGTTTGTTTTGTTTTGTTTTCAATGCTGTCGGGTCCACTTCTTTAATATAATATTTTTTTATCCAAACTTCAAAACTCCTGCAAACTTCTGACTAGTGAGAACTACTCTTCATTGACTGTCCCTGTCTTAAGTCTAATAGTATATCTGCAGCAGTCAGGATGTGATTAGGTATTACTGATAATTTTAAAGACAGACAATTTTTTAAATTTTTTTCCTGATGTCTCTTCACAGCAATGGAAATCCTATGATACCTTTTGTTTGTTTGTTTGTTTGTTTGTTTCTACAGGATTAAGCTCATCCTCTCCCACTGAGGCCAGACAAGGCACTCCTCTGCTACAACTGTACCTGGGGCCATGGACCAGCCTGTGAATGTTCTTTGGGAGCTCTGGTGGTCTGGGTTAGTTGATACTGTAATTTTTCCTATGGGCTTGAAATCCCCTCCAGCTCCTTCAGTCCTTCCCCTAACTCTTCCACAAGGGTACTTGAGATCAGTCTAATGGATGGCTGTACGTAAATGCATCTATCTCAGTCAGCTGCTGGTGGACACTCACAGAAGACAGCCATGCTAAGTTCCTGTCTATAGGCATAACATGGCACTAGTAATAGTCCAGCTTTGGGATGGGTACATGGGACAGATCCCAAGTTGGATCAGTCACTGGATGGCCTTTCCATCAGTCTCTGCTCCATTTTTATCCCTGAATTTCCTTTAGAAAGGAACAATTCCATGTCAAAAGTTCTGAAGATGGATGGGTGGCCTCAAGCCTCATCTGGGGCCGTGCCATCTAGTGGGGCTTATTTCTTTAGATTACATGGTATATGCTCACAGATAAGTAGACATTTGCCAAAAAGTTCACAACACCCATGATACAACTCAAGGACAACAGGAAGCTTAACAAGAAGGAAGGCCCAAGTGTATATACTTTCAATCCCATTTAGAA
>CACVCL010032746.1:0-2500 GCA_902729485.2 Mus minutoides | reverse complement strand
GGACTCTCACTTCTGAACTTTTCTTTCATATGCATAAACACATTTGCCATATAATTAAATTGTCATAGAGAGCCGATCCCATGTCTCAAACTCAAGCATGTTTATGTCATGTGACCTCTAAAATTTTCTGTGATTGGTCAGAGTGGCTCCAGCTCTCTACCAGGGAGAAAGAAGAAAAGCAAGGGATTCAGGATAATGGAAACATTGTATTCTCAAGAATGAGTAGAAGACACACTGTGTACAATGGAGGTAACAATAGTTTATGCCACAGTATTGAAATACCCGTAGTGGAAACCAGAAGCTGGACTCTCATTCATATGGAGAGCTCTCTTGTTTACCTGACACTCTCACTCCTTCAGCATGACTGTTTCTAAAAGGCTTCCCCATAGACTTTTACAGAAAGCTGTAAGCATCTAAAGTGATAATATTGCCTTGGTTGCTCTGTCAGCTGCTCCAGTCCTCTTTGCTTCATACTCTAAATGCTTAGTTGGATATTTTACTACATATCTGCTGTCTCTCTATCTCGAAATGCTACTTGCTCTTTATTCTTTTACTTTTTCTTGCTGTGTTCTGAATAAACTCACTTATTTAAAAACATAATCATAGCTATCATGGCCCATTCCCATTAAAAAAAGCCTTTAAAAGTTTGTTTTCTTCTCAATTGACATTCTTAGAGCAGTGGAGAAATAATTCTGAAGCATTTTATTGTGCAACAGAGAATCAGAATCTATTTCTTTATGATAGAAGCATGTGTATTCAGTGGAGTCATTTATATAAAAACACAAATGTCTATTTCACGACTTAATTGGAATAAATAAGCATATTTACATTGCTATACAACAGATTTTTAAATAAGATTAAGTAAAGCTTGTGACCCATGTCTACAAGAGGAGTGGAAGCTTCATCATTTTCTTGGTATAATCAGCCTAGAATAAAGAAAACAGCTAGATTAGACTTTCTATATTCACTACATTCCAGAAGTGTTAGAATTTACTTTTTCAGAAGAGGGCACCAGGGGAGATTGTCAGCCATATTCCCAGGCTTTATATTCTGCCAGAATGAGGTTTTCTTTGGCTCCCCATTAAAGCAATTAAGTTCTCTCTGTCTCTCTCAAAAAAACCAACCAACCAACCAAACAAACAAACAACCAAACACACACAAACCAGTAACAATAAAAGGCCAAAAGTAGGAAAGTGTAGTTTATTATGTCTCTCATCTGAAAGGCAGATAATTAAAATGGGAAATCTAGAATGTGTTCATAAAGAAAACATGAAAATACCTACATCTTATATGGAGATATTTAATTCAGATTTGCAACTTACATTCTATAATGTCTATTATTTCCTTATTGAATTACAGCAGTAAGCCTTACAAAATAAAATTAGTTTTTATATATGATTCTATAAATTTTCTTAGAAAAATAGCACAAAAATGATTTAGACAAAAATAAATGCATGCCAAGTTGTGACCTAACTGTTGTGAAAAATACAGAAATTACCCCACCATCTCCCCTACCCTTCCTTCCTTTCATCTTTCTCATCCTGATGGTACTTCAGAAAATTGAAGGGGATAAAATTATCTTTTTTTTTCCTTTGTCATAAAAGAGAGCATTTTCACAGAGTTAGTCCATTACCGTCATGGTGGGAAACATGGAAACATGAAGGCATAGTGCTGGAGAGATAGCTGAGATGTAGATGTATGTACATCCTGGTATGTAGGTAGCAGGAAGAGAAAGAGTCTGGGCCTGGCTTAGGCTTTTGAGACCTCAAAGCCTACTCCCAGCAACATACTTCCTTCAACAAGGCCACACCTATTCTAACTAGGCCACACCTCCTAATCCTTCCCAAACCACTTATTACCTAAAGACTAATAATTCAAATACATGAGTCCATGGGGGTAATTTTGCTTCAAACCACTATACTTGTCCAGCCTTTTATATGTATTCTGGGGATTTGAACACAGGTCCTTATGCTTGTACAACAAGCAATTTTGCCCACAGATACAGATCAATTTGAAATGATCCAGGTACATTAAAATGTAAACTTAATTTGTATGGACTAAAACAAATAGTAGAATTACATGTTCCTGAATAGTAATTTAAATTATTCTTTGGAAAGTTAAAATTTTCATTAGTTTACAAATAAATGTTACTGGTATATAGTTGACTATTATTATTATCATTATTATTACTATATTAATTTTAGTTATTTACTTTACATACTACTCACTGCCATCCTCCTGGTCTTTCCCCTTCCCCCTGCCTTCTCCTCTGAGCTGGTGGCGGCCTGTGGGTATACCCCAACTGAGGTAAATCGAGTATCTGTGAGGCTAGGTACATCCTCTCCCACTGAGGCCAGACAAGGAATCCCAGCTAGAATATATCTCTCAGACAAAAAATAGCTTTCAGGATAGCCCCCGATCCAGTTGTATAAGATCCACATGAAGACCAAATGAACATCTCATAAATATGTGTAGAAAAGCCTAGGTCCAGCCCATGCAT
>CACVCL010032745.1:0-13430 GCA_902729485.2 Mus minutoides | reverse complement strand
GCCCTGCTCCCCTACCCACCCCCTCCCACATAATGGCCCTGGCATTCCCCTGTACTGGGGCATATAAAGTCTGCATGACCAAGGGGCCTGGTCCCTGCTCCCTCCAGCCCAAAGATTTATTTATTGTACATAAGTACACTGTAGCTGTCTTCAGACACATCAGAAGAGGACATCAGATCACATTACCAGCGGTTGTGAGCCACCATGTGGTTGCTGGGATTTGAACTCAGGACATCTGGAAGAACAGTCAGTGCTCTTACCCACTGAGCCATCTCACCAGTGCATTCAGAACTCTTGATATCTTGTGACTCCTGCCATCCTCATCTCTCTTTTATTACATTTTAATAGCACGTGTGTTTGTGTATTATATGTGTGTGTGTATTTGTTTGTATGCCACTGTGTAATAAGAGGTTTGGCAGCAAACTCATTTACTCATGAGCCATGCCAAAGAACTCACCTCTCCTGAAGGGCCCTCACCCTGTTTTGGATGAGTTCAGAACTGAACCTATGATGTTGCACAAGCTGAGCAAGAATTAAGCCACTGAGCTACATACACAACCATTTGTTTTTGACTTTTGAGATTGTATCTTGCTGAGTTACCCAGGGTTAGTCTTGCCCTGAACTTCCCGTCTCAGCTTCCTCAGTTATTAGGACAGGCAGGCCTGTGCTACCACATTAGCTTTACCACTGTGTTTCAAAGGAGCAGGCTTGTCTTGTTTAAAACAAAATCTAGGTGTTATCTCTAGGCTTCTCATTCCATTGTTATTTTCTTTGTGTGTGTGTGTATGTGTGTCTGTGTGTCTGTGTCTGTGCCTTCTTCTTTGTGTGTGTGTGTGTGTGTGTGTGTGTGTCTCCAGGCCCTCATACACATGCTAAACATGCATACTGCCATTTAACTATTAGTAATATATTATTACTTTGAAGCTGGTCTTGAAGTTGACCCTTTTTTTTTTCCTTGTTCCGGTCAACCCTGCTCGCTCCTGCCGGCTCTGCTCGCTCCGGCCAGCCCCACTCGCTCCCGGCCGTCCCCGTACAGCCCCCGCTCGTTCCAGCCGGCCCGGCTCCGCTTGCTCCGGTTGGCCCCACTCCGGCCCCGCTAGCTCCGGCTGTCCCTGCTTGCTTTGGCCATCCCCGTTCGGCTCCGCTTGCCAGACAGCCTCACTTGCTCCGGTTGGTCTCTCCAGTCCAAGGATTCATTTCTTATTATTCTTCATAAGTACGCTGTAGCTGACTTCAGACGCACCAGAGGAGGGCGTCAGATCTTGTTAAGGGTGGTTGTAAGCCACCATGTGGTTGCTGGGATTTGAACTCATCACCTTCGGAAGAGCATCGGGTGCTCTAACCGGCTGAGCCATCTCACCAGCCCCGAAGTTGACCCTCTTGCTTCAGCCTTCTGTGTACTCAGATTTCAGGCATATACATGTACATGTACATGTGCATGAGAAGTTACTTTTCATTTGGGGGAAGTACTGGGGATTGAACTTATAGCTTTTGTTCATGCTAGAGGAATGTTCTACTACTGAGATCTTTCTTTTACTCTCTAGTTTTCTTTTTAAGTTGTATTTGTTTATGTACTTACTAATTTTTCATGAGTGTATATGTGTATAAGGTTACCCATGCTGTGGCATGTGTACACAACTTTGGGAGTAGTTCTCAATCATGTGAGTCTTGGAGATAGAACTTAGGTTATCTGGCTTGGTGGCAAGTGTCTTTACTCTTTTGAGAAGGGATTTCTCTGTGTAGGCCTGGATGTCCTGGAATTCATTTTATAGATCAGTCTGGCTTCAAACTCAGACAGATCACCTGCCTCTGTATTCTGAATGCTGGGATTAAAGGCCTGCATCACTACCATCCAGCTAAGTGTGTTTATTAGCCATTTTGCTAGCATCTTCTAAACTTCTTATTTGTCTTATTTGTTTGTTTGTTTGTTTACTAGACAGGATTTCAGCATGTAACTCTGGCTGGGTTGGAACTTGCTATATAGGCCAGACTAGCCTTAAACTCAGAGATCTGTCTGCCCCTACCTCTTTTTTTTGTTTTTTTTTTTTTCCAACTTTTATTAGATATTTTCTTCATTTACATTTCAAGTGTTATCCAGAAAGTTCCCTATAACCTGCCCCCTCCGGGCCCTGCTCCCCTACCCACCCACTCCCACATCTTGGCCCTGGCGTTCCCCTGTACTGGGGCATATAAAGTCTGCACGACCAAGGGGCCTCTCTTCCCAATGATGGCCAACTAGGCCATCCTCTTCTATATATGCAGCTAGAGACATGAGCTCAGGGAGTACTAGTTAGTTCATGTTATTCTTCCACCTATAGGGTTGAAGACCCCTTCAGCTCCTTGGGTACTTTCTCTAGCTCCTTCCTTGGGAATCCTGTGTTCCATCTAATAGCTGACTGTGAGCATCCACTTCCATGTTTGCCAGGCACTGGTATAGTCTCCCAAGAGACAGCTATATCAGGGCCCTTTCAGTACTATCTTGCTGGCATATGCTATAGTGTCTATGTTTGGTGGCTGATTGTGGGATGGATCCCTGGCAGCCGCAGAGATCATGTGTGAAGCTGAATCCAAAGGATGGACCCAATGACTGCGGCTGCCCCTACCTCTTGAGTGCTAGGATTAAAGGTGTGTCCTACCATTCCCCAGCTTACCACATCTGCTCTCACATACCTAAATTCAAATCCCCACACCCAGTATATTAACACTGGATCTTAACTAACTTACTCAAAATGTACTTGAACTCACATTATAGTCCAGGCCCATTTTGTTCTTGAGCTTACAAATTTCTGATGTCAGCCTCTTAACCAGTATTACATGTATAGGCTGCCGTGCTTAGCTGTAACCACCTTCTGAGAAGTATGTGATATTAATGATTAGAACATGTACTTTGATTCCTGAGCTACAAAGAGAAATGTAGTTACTAGCAGCACTAAGCTAGTATAAGTCTGTTGCTAGTGCAGTGGACAAGGAAAGGACAGATAAAGGTGTATGCAGTTAGCTGTAATTTTGAGTAAAGCTCATGGAATTCAGGCCTTGATTTTCTAATCTCCACAGCAAGGTGGTTAGGATAGAATGAAAAGATGTCAATAAAGGTAGCACTTATTCAAATTGTGGTTATGTGTGTTATTGATTATCCTAAATACTATATGCATACATCCAGTGTCCCTAAGACAAATACCAGCTGAGATGATTTTTTAAGTTAAAGAATAAAGAACAGCTAGGCTTGAGACTTTAACTTGACAGTGTTTATGGCTCACTTATGACCTGAAGGATGTACTCCAAAACTTTGTAATAACATGAAGCATCTCTGGGTAAGTTAGAAGAAGAGATCAACAGTATTCACTCTTGTATGGCTTTGAGTTTTTTCGAATTCATGTGGCGATATGTGTATCTGGTTCTTTTTTCATCTTTTAAGTCTCAAACTCAGTTTTCTCACTGGGGATTCTACTCCAGAGCTTCCTCAAATTTGGAATTTTTTCTGAAAACAAACAAACAAACAAACAAACAAAACCAGGATCTTACCTTGTAGCCCAGCTTGCCTTGAACTTGCTCTGCAGTCCACTTAGACCTTGAGCTCAGAATTTTTCTGCCTCTGCCTCCAAAATGCTAGGATTAAAGACCTGCTCCACCTCACCTATCCTTGTTAGTTTAGTGTATGTGGCTTGCTTATATATTTGTCCATCCACTTAGGAAAGGAAATTCTTTGAGGATGGGCTAATTGTTGCATTCCCACTGCCTGCTGGGCAAGCCTGGAGTTAGGTCATAGGTAGAGTCCTTATTTGGGAAGTTTTCTGAATTAAGAGTTCTTCATACATTTTACTTTGACATTGATGTATTATTTTTTTGTCCTCACCCCTCAGCGTGTTGTGGAAAGCAGAGATTTCTCTCACTAGAGGAGTGTCAGTGAAGTACCGCTACTTCAGAGGCTGCTTTTTAGAACCAAAGGTATGTTTTCTTTATATATTTTTTTATTTCTGTAGGACTTTGCATAGTAACAAATTTAAGTTTGAAAACATTAGAAATAAAATGAGTATGTTTTGGTCAAATAAGAAATAGAATCCTTAACATTTTAGTACCAAAAAAAAGGAAGAAAGAAAGAGAACCAGGTAAGTGCATAGTTGAGACATTTTCATGGGATTTGTGAAAGACTAATAAATAGTAAGTATCTGCTGAAGTGTCTTACCCAGTGTTAATCTAATGTGTACATTTTCTGTAACTTTGTAAACTAGCTACTAATTATAGGGCTTTAAAATTTGTTTTTATTATGTGGTACAAATATATTTAGAGAAACATTAATTTAAATTTTTTTCATGGCAGCCATCTATTTCTTAGTGGCTACATTATTTAATGCTTACCAAGCAAGAGTGAGTCCTCTTGGAGCTTCCCCATAAATGCTGCTGCTGATCAGGCAGGGTCTTGGAAAACTTTGAGCATCTATTAGTCCTCAGTCTGCCTGTCCACAGCTCATTAGTTTAGGATTGTTTTCATTTTCAGAGGAGGAAAACGTTAACTTGTTTCCTTAGTTTACAGACATCAGTTTATTTAATAAAAAGATTCTCTCCCTTTGAATTTTTACCTTTGCCTCACTTGTGCATGTGTGGGGAACAAAATATGGACTAGGCCTTTGGGAAATTTTATTTTCTTTGAGAATTATGGGATACTTTTGTTACATATTAAATAGTAGCAACCACTGTTACCTCAGTCTTTTAGCTATCAAAAAACCTGACAAATCCACTCCAGCTGTCTTTTGCACCTATTACGTTTTTTATTATAAGAATATTATATAAATATCCAGTAATTAAATTTAAATTACATTATGGGTGATCATTGTGTTGGCTTATCTTGACAATAGTCTAGCAACAAAGAACATCTGTTTATTTGGTCTACGGGTTGTACCTCATGGTCAGGTCTTCCAGTTCAAATTGAACAATGTGTGGATAAACAAATCACTCATGTTGTCAGAAGTCTCGAGTCCTGGTATATAAAAACTGTGTAATGGGAAGCTAAATTTTGTTTGGAAAAGGGAATCTGGACAGTAAGTCAGTGAGTCCTTTGGGCTTAGTTACATAAAACTATTGTCAACACAGGCCACAGTAAACCAACCTGCAGTGGTATTTTCATAGACTATGTAACCAAAAGCAACAAATCAGTCCACTGATTCCTTTTAGAAAACTGGCAGGACATCTGCTAAACAGTAACAGAATTTTCCCTTGTAATACTTGCAAAAGTTTACAGTATATGTTGGTGAGTGTGTTTCTTCAAGTAGGTGCTTGCTCTGTATCGTGCACACATGTACCGTGTGATGCAGGGGCTGCCCTGGTAAGTATGTTTTTCATGGACTAGAGTAAATAGCTACATAAAACCCCACACATATGGCTACTTTTTTCCCCCTCATGCCAGTTTAAAGTGACACTTCTAAAAGTTAGTGGTGCTTTTAAGATGAAACATTTTTATTATAATTATGAAACTTTGTCTTAAGGGTATAGTGACAAAAAATGGTAGAAAGGAATCTTGAATCATGAAAGTATACAACTTAGTGGGATCCTTATTTTATGAATATTAGGGTTGATAGGAAAGCTGAACTGGGCCATAAGGTGGGTCGCTGGGCAGGAATTGTGGGAAGTCTAGCTAGGCAGCCACAGAATTTAGCGGCTGAACTTGTGTGGCTCTTCACCCTTAGATGGATGTCAGCTTTATCCATAAAGTGAAGGGCTTGGAATACAGGCTTCCTGGGTCCCATTAATCACTAAATATTATTGTAAGCAAATACAGGGTCACAATTCATATGTTTTTTTCCATACTTTGCTTCTTCTTGACATGTTCATTTTTAGTTTGATAGAGTTGTAAAGTCCTTTTTCTCAGTTTTTCTATTTTCTGTTTGTGTGTGTGAGTGTGTGTGTGTGTGCGTGCGCACACGCATATGTGGGAGAATGAACCACTGGCAGTGTCTAGACCACTAAAGAAAACATCTATCCGTAGCAACATTGCCAATCTGTGGAACACAGGGAAGGAGCATATTGTGAGCCCTTCCTCCTCTTCCTTTCTCAAAGCTACATGTTTGTTTTAGAAGTTGTGAAGTTATAGTAAAATGTTAGTGTGCTACATTAATTTTTAATAATTTTACAGGTAGCAACTGTTTCCTTTATTTAAATATAGTAAACAAAGTAGATGAACAGTCCTAGAATAGAACAGTGTGTACCCACACAGAGTCCATTGATTTTACACAACTTCGCTAAATACACTTCAAATAAAAGATTTATTTATTTCATTTATGAGTATTTTGCCTGTGTGTCTGTATGTCTGTACACCTTGTGCCATGTGCCTGGTACCCCCAGAGGACAGACGAGAGGGCATCACAGTTGGGACTGGAGTTGTGGTTGGTTGTGAGCTAATGTGTGTGGATGTTAGAAACTGAAACCTGAGTCCTCAGAAAAAGCAGCCAGTGTCTTAACTGTTGAATTATCTGTCCAGCCTTAAACTACTTTGTTGAGCAATTACATTTTAAATTTAAGGAATTAATGGATTTTTTTCAGAATAAAATGTTACCCAATTTTTAAATATAATTTTTGAGAATTTCTTTAAAAATTTCTTTGCGAAAACACCATTATGTATTAAGTATCATACTTTTAAGGCTAATACTCATAATTTAATTCATTATTAAATCTCATTGTTGTTCATTTCTTATTTAAAATGCTTTAACAAGTGAGTCAGGTGTTAAATAATTTTTCATTTTTAGGTTGTCCTTTGTAGAGTAGCTTCTTTATACAAAAATATTGTTCTAGATGCCAAATGCTTTGCTAGGAAAATCCATCTTCCTTTATTTGAATCAGTCAGGATGACCATTTCCTTCTTAGACTTACTAGAAATGTTGGTATTGTAAAGTAAAAAAAATAAATAAATAAAAATAAAAAATCCTGTTTTTGTACCTGCAGCTTGTTTTTTAAATTGTAGGAAAAAAGGAATCAGTAAAAATTAAATTATAAAGTTTGTCTGCAAGCAGTGCCTTTACCTGACTTATAATTTTGCTTGCTGATGTATTAAAGACACAAACTAAACACGTCTACATGTTTTTCGTTTGTTTCTCCTGGTACTTGGGGTAATTGAGTGGTATCCAAGTATTTAAGAAAAGGGCTGGAGTGATGGCTCAGTGGTTAAGGACACTGAGTTTGCTTCCTAGGACCCACATTAGGTGGCTCAAAACTATGGGTACAACTTCAAGAGATCTGCAGGACATGCCCACATGCACAAAATATTTTTTTAAAAGGTAATAAGTAAATCTTTTCAGAAAATATTGTAAATATTTTTGTTAGTAATACATGTCTAGAGATATTTCCATAGTCATATAATTTTATATATTAAATTATGAAGTAACTGTAGGTATTTTACTGTTAATAAAAATGCTTGTTACCTTTTCTACAAAGATAACCTTTCACTTTATTCCAAAAGCTTAAGCTTATCACATCATTTGCAAAATGAAACAGTTCTTTCTCAAAATTTTAAAGAATGAATGATATTTAGCATATTAGATTAGCATATTAGTATAAAGGACTTAGGCTTTTGAATCATCACTAAGAGTTTCAATTTTAAAATATTGCAGCCTTATTATTAAGCACATCAGTGAAATTTAAATTGAAAATTACTTTTTCTAATGTAAAAGCCATAGTCAACAGCTTAGAAAAATCAATGATTTTATAAATTAGGGCTTTGTTTGTTTGTTTGTTTGTTTGTTTGTTTGTTTGTTTTTGAGACAGGAGTCTTACCTTGTAGCCTTGACTGGTCTGGAACTTGCTGTGTACACCAGGCTGGGCCCATCTCAGAGATCCACCTGCCTCTGACTGCTGAGTGCTAGGATTGAAGGTGTGCTGTTTGCTTTTTACACTCTAACATTTTGTGTACCAGCCAGCATACATCTATCTATAGTGAGAATGCTTGTAGACAGAAATCACCTTTTTAAACTGGTCCTTTGGACTATTCCTCACTATTCAAGTCTGTGCATTTTTATTGTGTGAGTAATGGGTTTGTTGCTAAAACTGGTGAAAGTCAAGGTATTGAAATTATTAAAATAGTTTTCCTATGAAGTATATAATTCACAAGGCTATTCTTAGATGATGTAGATAATGTAGTCATTATTGTAGAGTTATTCTCTGAAGCAAAATAAACCCTCCTTTTCTCCCTGTAATTTTTATCCCTGTTCATAGCATGCTTTAGTTCACATTTAGTTATTAACTTTTGTTAAGAATCTAAATCCAAATCATCTTTGAAGGAAAGACCATTTTTGGCAGCTAAGAGGTAGAAGAAGAGTGCGAGGGAAAGGTAGAGTGAATGCGTACGGCTTAGATTGTTCAGTCTGTGCTTTCAGTGTTAAGAAACATGCCTTTTTAAAATGTACAGATTTACTTCTTTGAAGCTCAGATGATAGATGGAAGTGTGTCTCTGTGTTTGCATGTGCACACACATACCCACAATCCCAAAAAATGTTTTTTAAGTTTACAGTTTTAAGCATAGAGCAGATTTTAGTGTACTAGAAATTAAAATAATCAGCATATTTTAAGCTGACCAATGTAATGGCAAAGAGGTACTGAGGAAGAACATTCCTTTTACTATAGCCAATATTAGTGATTTGAATAAACCTCCAGTGCTATTGTAGTTTTTAAACTGTTCATAAATTTGGGGAAATAATTTAATAAATAATAATTTAACTTGTTTGCTTTAAGTGCTAGAATTTTGTGTTTAATAAATATGCCCATTTTGTTGGATGCTTTCATTTATCAAATCAACAATGGAAGGGCCATCTAAAGGAGTATAAAAGATGCAGACGTTTATATTCAGGTTCAGAGATTTATGTTGGTAGAGATAATCCTGAAGTAGTGCAATAGTGGATACTTTTTATCTTTTGTTTTTCTGTATTTTGTTAAAATTATCAGAATATGTAAAAATAATTCTATCCTATAAGATTGCAGTTTGATTTTGGCACATAATTTTAAGTATAAGTTTCTTTACTCTGCCTTGAGTTTGCTCAGAGGGCCTTTGCTGTTGATTCTTGTTGTAAAACTGTGTCAGCAGCAGCGCAGCATTTTCTTTACTAGTAAAGAAACAGAACAACATTAGGAGTTGTTATACTATGATTTTTTTCAGCTTGAAAGCATAAAACTGAAATTTGATGTTAATTTTATCACCATCATTTGTTTTTCAATCTTAGCTGTCCTGTATTCTAGGATTTCTTGTGTTCTTTGCAGTCATGGGTTATTGAGAAATGTAGAGGACTTTGTTATGCCTCTGGCTTCCTGCAGTAGCCTGTGCTAAATGATCCCTGCTCTCATAGGCCTGTCTTCTAAACATGCAGTCTTTCCTAGGAGAGCAGGAAAGTACTTAGAAACACCCCTGACATACCAAAGAATGTATAATTGGTGTTCATTTTAATTTACAGTAGAATTAAAAGAAAAAAAAAAGCCAAACCACAAAGTATTATGGATAAATTTGCAAATGGCTTTAAGAGAGTTTGTGTGCTGGTTCATCTAGTTTTTTTTTAATTTATTTATTGCCTTAACTTTTTTGGTAGTATTTCATCATGTTTTGTGACCTGGGTACATGCTTGATTTGGGACATATAGTATTGAATAACTAGCAAGATGAATTTCTTGTTTCTTGGTCTCATTTAGTGTAAGACATAGGCCACAAACATCTAATGGAATCATGGGTAGAAAATAAGATATAAGAAATTATTGCAGACGTTTAACTTTTAAATTGCAGACTATCGGTGGTCCATGTCAAGTCATAGTTCACAAGTGGGAGACTCATCTACAACCACGATCAATAACCCCTTTAGGTATGGGCATTAACTGCGTCTGTTTGAGGCATATGCATAAAGTTACTAATGTGCTGCACAGGAGCTTAGGGAAGTAATGCATTGTCAGTACTCCAGATTTCACTTAGCATTTCATGGATCTTGTTCAAAATTGAACAGTTTTTATAGCCTTTCCTTATAAACTATTAGAAATGCTTGTCTACTTACTTTTGTTTGGGGGTTTTAGATTATTATAAGACTTGTTTTAATCTGGAGTTGGAAGGGAATAACATTCTTGACTGAGGAGCCATGGCATCATTAGATTTCTTGTTTAAATTTAGAGAACATTTTAAGAAATAATTGATCCAGAACAAAATCTCTTAAAAGTTCAGCTTTGGCCGGGCGTGGTGGCGCACGCCTTTAATCCCAGCGCTCGGGAGGCAGAGGCAGGCGGATTTCTGAGTTCGAGGCCAGCCTGGTCTACAAAGTGAGTTCCAGGACAGCCAGGGCTATACAGAGAAACCCTGTCTCGAAAAACAAAAAACAAAACAAAAAAAAAAAAAGTTCAGCTTTGAATGCTAATAAAGTTATCATATTTATTTTTTAAATACTAGTAAATAATTAAATGAATTTACATATATTTCTTTGTTTTAATTGACATATATTCCTCTAATTGGTTTAAACTCCCTCTTGGCTGTCTTTTTGTCTTGTCTTGTTTTTGCTTTTTTAATTCAATATTCTATGACAAAAAATAGCATTTCTCTTTTTAGATTTTTCTATGCTAAAAATCTTAACCCATTTCACATACATAAAACTACTCACTTGTATTTGTGAATTGAATTAGCCTGAGAAGTGCATGTTTTAGTTCCTACAAAAAAATCAAAATTGAGATTGTGGTTTTTATAGTTTAGATTACGAAGTGGTGGGAGTTTCTGCTTTGCCCTTTTTAAAGAATACATTTTGTTTATAGATGTCTCATTCCATCATTCTTTGGGTTTTCTTTTTATGTTTTAATATGTTTTTGATAGTTTTTATGGCAGCATCTTTAGCATTACAATAGTCTCATTGAAGTCAGAGTTTATGAAAATTAGGTATTTTAAAACAATATGCATTTGGATACATCTTGAAATGAAATATATTTTGGTGTTGAGAAGTAAAATGATTTTATTTCTGTTCTTGTAGAAATTAACAATCTGCTTTGGGGGAAAGCAATGTAAACAATGTGCAGTCTCCTGGACAATCTTTAGGAAACACTCCATTTATTTGGACAGTTATTTCAGGCTTGCTTACAATAAGCTGGGATGAGGGCTAAGGAAGCATGTTTCACCAGATAGATAGATTTCCATCTTTTTTCATGATCTTGAAATGGTGAGGGGCTGTGCAAGTACTTATTCTTGGTAGTTCTCAACAGCTCTTTATGACAGTTTATGCTGTTTATAAAACTGGCTGGTTGTAACATTGTTGGGGCTTGAGAAAATTCACACTTAAGCCAAGTTCCAGAAGTGCACCACCTCAAAATAAGCATTTTAATTGTGCCAAGACTGTTGGTTTGAGACATAAGCAAGGATCTCTTGTCAAGTTGCTCGTTAGGCGCAGGTATGGCGGGTGCTAAGCTTCCCTCAGTCTTCTAGGGCACCTTTTCAGGACCTTCTGTGTAAGAGCAATCACTCAGGGCTGGAGGATCAACACTGCTTGCTAGTTTCCTGAAGGGAAATACTTAATGTAGATGTATGTAAAGTATGTAAATACAATACTTTATTGTAATAAACATGCTTGTTCACATTAGGCTGCTTAGTGTTATAGGCATATTATATTGTTTTAAGCAGTACTTAAATTCTCAATTGTTTGTTCATTCTGTACACATCAAGTTTTAACTAGGCTTTTTATTTTCCTTGAATTCTAGAAAGTGAAATCATTATTGACGATGGACAATTTGGCATCCACAGTAAGTGAGACTGATTTTGAAAAAACATTTAATATGCTTGACCTGTTAACATCTCATTGAAAAAAAATGAAGAACTGAGAACACAGTGCAATGTGGAAAACAGACAAATATATTTTGTTAAATCATAAATAGTTTCAAACTTTTGTATTTAGTGTTTGGTCATTTCAGATTTTTGAGTTTATGTAATTATAAAGACATATAACTGGTAAAGGAGGTAGATATGCTAGTCACTCTGATTTAATTACACATGGTGTATATGTATAAATTTTTATATATTATTAGTTTGGAAATGATAGCATACCATTTCTTTAACACTCTTATGTTGAAATATAATGGTTCTTTAGAACATTTAAAAAGCTAAATGTTGCTTGTAGGCTAAATTTGTATTTTATTTTATTTTATTTTTTTTTTTTTTTTTTGGTTTTTTGAGACAGGGTTTCTCTGTATAGCCCTGGCTGTCCTGGAGCTCACTCTGTAGACCAGGCTGGCCTCGAACTCAGAAATTCGCCTGCCTCTGCCTCCCGTGTGCTGGGATTAAAGGCGTGCGCCACCACGCCCGGCTTAAATTTGTATATTTTATATGTTTAAATAATGTGTTTACAATAAATCCAGACAGCCAGAATGTTCTAGGAATTCTGGCTGACTCTTCAAAACTAGTTTTTAGTTAAGTTGAAAATTATTTATCTTCAAGATATGTGAAAATGTTAATTGTTGTTATACCTTTCTGCTCTGGTTAGTCTCCCAGTCCACCAGACTGCAGTGCTGCCTTGTCTTATCCTGGTCTGTACCTGAGAGTCAGAAGTGGGACTAGGGTAGAAGTGCCTTTGTCTGACCCTGGACCAGAGATGAGTTGCTGGTGGCAAGCGTGCTTTCTTGGCAAGAATGTTTGGCGAGCATTTCCTATATGCATTAAACACAGAGGCAGTGTATATGCCATGGCAGTATTTCTCCATTATTTTCATTAGGAAGTATTATATTATAAAACAATATAGTCTAAAAATGCTTGAATGGCCTTAATGCTTATTTTTTAAAGTCTTGCATTATTAACAAAAGATAACATGCTGTTTTTCTTAGATCTTTATAAAGAATGTCTTGTTGGTGGTTCTTTTTTTTAGTTAAGATTATTTTATTTTTAATTGTGTATATGTTTGTGCATCTGAGTACAGGTGTTCTCAGAGGCCAGAAAAGGGTAGCAAATTCCCTCAAGTTACAGGTAGTTGAGACAAAGTAAAAGTAGAAGCCTCTTCAGCCCCCAGAGAATGGCTTCTTCTTGGTCTGTAATACAGGACATATCTGTTATGTTAACTACTTTTTAGGGTTATAAGTTGTAGCATTTCTGTCTTTGTCTCTATCTTTTTCACTTCCCTTGTCATATTAAATTAGCTTTAGCTAGTTTTTAGGATAAAAAAAGCATTTCTTTGATTTTATGCACTTTTAAAGTAATATTTGAAAATTAATCTGTAAGGCATCTTAAGATGCCTTTTTTAAAAAAGCACTTCTGGTATTTATGAAAATGTATTACCTTTAATAGTAGGTAACTTCAAGTTAAGCAGTGTTGACATCATGTTATTCCTCCATTTGTTATGGTGGCACATATTAGTGTGAGAGTCAGAGAGCTGACTCAGTTTGGGTCTTCTTGTTTCTCAAATCTTCAATACTGGTGTCTCTCTCTCTCTCTCTCTCTCTCTCTCTCTCTCTCTCT
>CACVCL010032744.1:0-13447 GCA_902729485.2 Mus minutoides | reverse complement strand
TGGTACTCTACCAACTAAAACAGATCACTGGCCCAATATATCTGTGATTTAAATGCCTTTTCAGTCAACTTTGCTTAAGTCTAAACTATCACTCTTTCCAGTAGTTCAATCACTATGAGAAAGGAGGAAAGGAGAAATGAAACTTAGTTGTCTTGGAAGACAGCTTGGTTGGAAAGCACTCCATCATAGCACGTGCTTCTTGCATGTGAGTTATCTCATCAAGATAAAGACTTCTTCTACGTAAACTTAACTTAGGGAACTTTGGAACTTTACCCAGGTTATTCAAACAGACCCAAGAAGCTTTCTAATGTTGATAGAGTACATGAATCTACAATTATTATTGAAAATATATGACAGGTTAAATTCCAATGTTGCTCATAATTGAAGGAAAGAACATTGCCTTTGAAGATATGTCTATAACATTTCTGCTGACTATGGACATTGAACTACAGAGGTGCTGAACAAGTGGTACATTAATACACAATTTAGTTACAATTTTTTTTTCTTTCTCTACTTTTCACACCCTATATCTCTGTCCATTCCCTTCTTTGGGTATAGAGTAAAAAGAGAGAAGAATATAGTAGTTTTGTTTTTGTTTCTTTGGCATGCATTAAGCTGACAGACCTTCATTAAAACTAGAACTTAGCATATCAACTCAAAAACAGAGATTTATGTGAAATGAATTGCTCAGTCTCAAATGTAAGGGACTCAGTTGCAGAACAACATCACCTGTTTCCAGGTCAGTTAACTGATTAGAATAGCCAATTCCCATAGACTTAAAACTATCCCAAGTTTGCTCTGCCTTTAGAAATATATACACCAAACTCTGACACTATTGTTGATGCCAAGAAGCACTTACTGACAGGAGTATGGTATGACTGTCTTCTTAGAGGTTCTACTAGCACCTGACTAATATAGATGCAGATACAGACAGCCATCAGACTGAGCCTGAGGACCGCAATGGAAGAGCTAGAGGAAGGACTTTAGTTCCTTTAGGAGCTGAAGAGGATTGCAACTTCATAGGAAGAACAGTATCAACTAACCGGCCCACCCAGAGATTCCAGGGACTAAACTACCAATCAAGGAGTATACATGGAGGGATCCATGGCTCCAGCTACATATGTAGAAGACGATGGGCTTATCAGGCATCAATGAGAGGAGTGTCCTTGGTCCTATGGAGACTTTGATTCACAGAACACAAAAGGCAGGAGAAAATAATTGACTACTGGAATTTGTCCTCTGACTTCCTTGAATGTACAGTGGTTATTTATGCCCCCATCAACAAAATTTAAAAATAATAAATTTAATATTTCCTTAAAATTTTTCCAGGTTGAAAAGGCATTAAGATTATTAAGCTATAAATGCATAGAAAACTATTGAGACACAATCTTACTTATATTTTTCTTTAGTAAAGCAAACACTTGATCAGGAATGTATCTAGACGTGTCTCAAAACTAAGGTCCTACAAAGAAAAACATTGATAAATAGATTAAAAACAGATCTTCATTACTCAAAATACTGCAAGTCAATAGACAGTTAAAAGAAAAGCTGAAAAAAATTCTCATTTCACAATTCTTCCATGAATTTTCCTGGTTTAGTTACTTAAGCTGTGCCTCCTTAGCTTTTCAAATCTCTTATAACATTAAGATACAATAGTATCTATTTGAAAGCATTTCTAAGAAAAACACAAAGACTCAGAAAGTCTAACATTTTCCTGAAGGAGATTGTTACAGGCCTATCTGTAACATCATAGAATATACACTCAAACACAGTATACATTCTGGTATTACAAAGAGATTATGTGTACAAATGCAATTGGTTATGTTGCTTTTGACATGATCCTCATAGGTATTAAGTAATTTAAAATTGTTTTAAAGACTGTAATATTATCACTATATTGACTTTAGAGTTTCTTATTAACTATTGCTTGTGATACACAGGGTAGGCTAAAACATCTTGTCCTTGTTTTTATAACATATTTTTTCCTTAAAATCATTTTGAGTAAAATTTGGTTTTGTCTTAGATTTTGGATTATGGAGGGGATGGAATTTGAAGCTAAGTTATAGGACAATAGCAGAAAATCAGTTTATAATTAAGAGCATGAAGATTTGTATTAATATTGATTGAATTTATGCTCTTCCTATATCTTAGTTCTATCCTGGATGTATATAGTTTGAAATACTTTCATGATAATTCCCTTTAAGTTAATCTGAACTACACTAATGAGATCAATTTAGCAAGACTAATTAAATCTATGTGATAGACTAATAAATATAGTCTTTCAGAGTAACCCTATCTGGACATCATGAACAATTATTTACTTAGCTAAAAAAATCTATGCATTAAACATACTCATAGTTTCCTAATAAATTTGTATCTGTTACTGTACAACATTATTGATGTCCTGTCCAAACTTTAGTCCACCAAATAAATGTGTCTTTAAATTTTCTTCTTTAAACTGGCTAATGTTTTGCCAAATTTTTATAGATTTTTTTTCAAATAATCAACTATTAATTTCATTGATTCTTTGTAAAAATTTTGTTTCTATTTTATTGACTTCTACCTAAAAATAGATTGTTTGTTCCTATCAATTCATTTTGAGTATAATCTCATCTGAGTTTTTCTAGAACTTTCCACTGTTCCATAAAGCTATTAACATGATGTTTCTCTAGTGATCTTTGGTAAGCACTTAATGTTATAAACTTGACTCAAAAACATCTTCATTGTTTCCCAATGGACTGGGTATGCCATGATTTCATTTCAGGTTAAGTATAATAAGGTCTTTATTCATTATATTTATTATTTTTATTTTTTCACAGTCCAGCATTGACCCCCTCATGGTCTGCCCTCCCACAGTTCTACATCCCATTCCTCTTCCCCCAGTCTTTAAGAGGATGCCCTCCACCCACACCATGCCTGCTTCTCCCTGGGGCCTCACTTCTCTCATGGGTTAGGCATATCTTCTATCTTCTTTCACTGAGGTCTCACAGAAGATCAGGTAGTCTTCTGTTGTACATGTGTCAGGGGCCCTCGGACAAGATCACGTATGCTGCCTGGCTGATGGCTCAGTGTCTGAGAGACCATGGGTGTCAGGGTTAATTGAGATTGCTGGTCTTCCTATGGGGTCACACACCTCCTCAGCTTCTTCCAGCCTTCTCAGAATTCAACCACAGGGGTTCCCATCTTCAGTGCATTGGTTGGATAAAAGTATCTGCTCTACATCTTTCTCAGTCAGCTTCTTGTTGGACCTCTCAGTGGACAGCTATAGTAGGCTCCTGTATGTAAGCACACCATAGCTTCAGTAAGAGTGTCAGCCTTGGAGCCTCCCCTTGAGATGGATCACAGGTTGGACCAGTCACCGGTCTGGTCCACCTTTCTCTCAGTTTCTTCTCCGTTTTTGTCCCTGCAGTTCTTTTTGACAGGAAGAATTCTGGTCAGTGTTTTTGACTGTGGAATGACAACCTCATCCCTTCACTTGATATCCTGTCTTTCTACCAGAGGTGGAAAGTTTCCTCTCCCCATTGTAGGGCGTTTCATCTAAGGTTCCTCCCTTTGAGAGTTGCTCACCTCCCAGGTCATTCTAGAGGGACTCCCCACCTTTTAACATCCCCCACGAGGCAGCAAAATTCCATTGTTTCTGCTGACCCTCAGGGCTTCTCTTCTGTTCTGCCCCAATACCTGATCATGTTCCCTTACTCTTCTCATTACCCTCCCTCCCCCTCCCACCCAGGTCAATCTCTCTTGCTGCCTCATGGAATTGCATTCTTCTCCCTCCCAAGTGGAACTGAAGAATCCTCACTTGGGAGCTTCTGCTTGTTAACCTTCTTGAGTTCTGTGTATTCTTGGTATTCTGTACTTTTTTGGATAAGATCCACTTATTAGTGCGTACATATCATCAATATCCTTTTAGATCTGTTACCCCACTCAGGATGATATTTTCTAGTTCCATCCATTTGCCTGGAAAACTCATGATGACCTTGTTCTTAATAGGTGAATAATATTCAATTGTGTAAATGGACCACAGCCACACCAGTTTATATCCTGTTTTCACAAACTGGAATAACTTTTTCCATCTTTTTACCTTAAGATGATATTTGTCTTTGATGGTAAGGTAATGTTTCTTGGAAACCAAAAGAAAATGGATTCTGTTTTTTAATCCAATCTGCTATTATCTGTTTTTATTAGAGAATTGAGACCACTCATTTTGAGTAATTAGTGAGTGGTTTTCATTAGTTCCTATTATTTTGTTGTGGTTGTGTGGGTTTTTTCTTCTCTTCTAGCTGTCTGTTCTTTGATTATTTGTTCTTTGTGTTCTCTAGGAGTGTTATAAAAATTGCATTTCTCCTCGTTGTCAGTATATCTCTCAGTCAAAGTCACCTTATGCCTAACTCTTTATATTTTGAAAGATTATCTACATTTCTGTGTATATAAATGTTAATAAAACATCAAATTTAGGTTAGAAAAATGTTATCCAATTAGAAACGAGTAAAGGGAATGTTTATCAATATCTGAAGTATATTAAAAAAAATTCTTCCCAGATTCTCTGATAATCAATTAAGTGCAGTTTAATAGTGTTACTCAAGATTAGGATGGAGTTAGTACAAAATCTTCAAAAGAACATGAAATGAAGTAAAACTGGTAATCTTTCTAATGCTATAAAAGTTGAGGCGGCTGGTAATGGTGGCTTACCCCATTAAGTAATCTGAAGGCAGAGGCAAATATATTTTGTTAGTGCAAAGAAAAAGTCAACATTATGAATATAGTGAGCTCCAATCCAGCCAGGGCTATATAAAGAAGATCAGCCTGGCCTCGAGGAGAAAACCTACCACTATTATTCTCTTAAAGGAACAAGGCAATATAATGACCTCCAGGGACATATTTCTATACCCATATATTGAAAGATCTTCATCAGAAAACCATCTGCTTGCAGTGGGAATTAACATAGTGACCCACAACTGGACAATATCCCATGAGTAAGGGACTTTGGAAGACTCAGCCCTAAAAGGGGTGTTTTTATTAAATCCCTCCCTTCAGATCTCTGAGACCTAGGTAGATGAGGCAGAAAGATTGTAAGATGAAGAGGTGATGGCTGACTCTAAAGAAGCAGTGTCTTGTTAAACAAATATTCACCTAAGACTAATTCAGTCCATGTCTATCAACTATATCAACTGATTCCTAGATTAAGTTTACTTATGAAACTGTTTTATTTTGGTCACTGCCTCTTAACCATCAATTTGATTCAGCACCGGTTTTGAAATAAAGTCATCTTGCTCAAGTTTCTATTACCTTTCAAATTAACCATCATTACATGGATCTGTTTTCTGAATTTCACATAAAACCTTATACATAGTAACCATTGTAATCAGAAATTCAAGAAATAAATAAATAAAAAGAGAGAATAAATATGAGGAAAAGCTAAAGATCTCCTTTTTTGGTTCATTACATCAGGTAATGGAGTGAAAGAAGAGAAAAATATGACACTGGCACTTCCAATGTCACCTTTCTAAGCTTAACAGAGCAGTAATAGTGGCCTTCCTACCTCTCAACTTATAATATAGTTTGCCAGAAAAAGTTAAGAACAGACGTAAAACACCTTGAAGGTGAATTACTCTCTGTACAGGAAATTGAGAATAAGAAGCACAGTGAGATGACGCTTTGGTATTACACTGGTCATTAGGAAATGGATATTTTGCAGGGATGAGAATTTGTCTCAGTAGTAGCATGTACAAGGCACTGTGTTAGATCTCTAGCACAACACATAAAGAGTGAGTATCTATAAATTCAAAATTGTCATTTCATGATGCCAGATTATTTACTTGTGTCTCAATTTAAGGTGACATACTGTGGTTATAAACAATTATTACAGTTATATAAGCAAGAATATGACTATCATTAAATAATGCAGCCATTAAAATTTTGTCAATATTTATCATTTTGACAGATTCCAAATAATTTGGAAAATTTAATTGTAGTTAAGAAAATATCTAGTCTGATTACAAAGGGTAAGAAATGTCTGAAGTTTTGGGTACCTGAATCATTAATAGACAAGCAATCTCCATGTTTATAGGCAGCAAGTCGTTAAGATTTTCTTAAAATAGACCAAGTATACTATATCAGAACTGCCTATGGTTTCATCAAAACTAGCCTTCCAGGCTCCGACCATAATGTTTCAAAACAATGAAGTCAGCAAATCCCAGATCTGCATCTTGGTCAGATTCCTAGGCAAGCTTTGTTGCAAAGCCCCTAAGAGACTCTCTCTACTTAGAAAAGTTCTGGTGCTTGTCCAGGTAAGAGTATGATAAGGCCACTTAGCTCACAGTGACAATGCCAATGACTGTCATCTACAAAGAAAACTGTGAAACAAAGTAATGCACACTGTTTTCAAAGATATCTCTGATAATAATTACATTATGAAAACTTACCTGGGAATCATTTAACATTGATTTTTAAATTTTTATTTTATTTTTTCCTATAACTTTGAAGGACTTACTGAAGAAACAGATAGACGAAATGATTCCTTCTTTAAATCTCACAGTAATATATGTTCTCTATTTGACACCTTTCAAAGTCCTCTTTCCCCATAACTTTCTGACTCTGTTTCATTGTATGCTATACGACTTTCTCTTTTTTTTTTTTTTTTTTTTTTTTTTTTTTTTTTTTTTTTTTTTTTTTTTTTTTTTTTTTTTTTTTTGTATTTCCTACATTGTTGCAAAATGATCAATCCAATTTCAAGTGATAACCTTATCAAACTTTATGACATAACTTTCATTCCTGTTTTGTAGAAAAGGATTGGAGCTAAGACTGTCCCCTTTTTATAACAATCCACACTGTAACATTTTCCTGAGCTGGTTTTAAATTGATCTTTGACCAGCTGGCAAATTGTATGATAATCGCTATCATAAAACTCTCTAGATAGCAGAGACAGCTGTGGGGCAGCTTTGCTCCACGTGAGGCAAAATGTGCTTTCAGGTAACATAATTGCTAACTCAAACAAAAGTATCAGAACAAAATACAAAATCACATGACAAGTATGGTATCTACTCACCAGGTCTACTAAGAGAAAATCAATTTAGTTCCTTACTCTATTTGTTCTTTCTGGTCTTTAATAGCAAAGAAAAGCACTAAACACTGGTATGCACAGTGAAATTGATGCCACAAGATGATACCATTTACTGAAAAGCACATTAATGACCCAAGACAGCCAGTGCATTTCAGATGGAGAGTGTTCCAGGAAGTAGCAAAGGGTCACCAGGATATTTATGTGGTGCCATTTTAAAATGGACTAAATTATTGATATGACCTAATTTCTTTCAAAACATTTTGGAAACAAAATGCTTTCAAAACAGTAGAATTGTTTCACTAAGCTAAATTCTTTAATGATAATGGAAATAATTAAACAGCTATAATTAAAAGTATGACAAAGCTACTAACTAAAACTGGCATATATATATATATATATATATATATATATATATATATATATATAATTGAGTATAATTTCAAAAATAAACACATTATTTATACAGTATCATTACTAAATCAGATTGGTTTACTATTTTATTTTTACTTGTAGATAATGAGTTTACAGTTATGCTATGTGTGTTATAAAAGTACTTTCCAACCCCAAAAGGGTTTTTAATTTTTTTTTTTATTTTTGAGATTTTTATGTAATTACTTTATTTCCCACTTCCATTTCCTTCTTATAATCTCTCCCTCACACCTACCTCTCCTTAATCTTTTTTATATTCATGTTCTCTTTTCCTTAAATTTTGTTATATACAAATTATGTTTATCTATTTTGAAAGTATATGTGTATATTCCTAAATAAAGAAATACACCTTGCTCAGTCTGTATGTTACTTGATTGGATAAATGATATTATGTAACCAAATGGTGTATTCTTCCTTCAGGAAAACTATTACTCTCCTTTTGGCATTCCATATTTGTCCTGTTTGTAGTTCTTTGTGGAAGGATGATACATCCTGGACCTTTACCCTTCCACTTCAGCATGTGTATCGTTACTGTTTTTGTTCAGTTCATGTTTAGACAGTTGTATTGATGAGACTTCATGGGTGTGTATTCTGATATTGTGTCTAGGTGACACAATCTCACAGCAAACTCAGTCCTCTGATTTTTAGAATCTTTCTGCTCCATGTTCCATAATGAACCCTGAGCCTTACATGTAGAAGTTAAGAGTAGATGTATCTACAACTTTCTGTTTTCGTTGGTTGTGCTTTTCTTTAATGGTCTCTGTTGTAAAGAGAAAGCTTCATGATTAAGAGTGAGGACTACATTTATCTGTGTGTACTAGGACAAATATTTAGTTAGGGATTATGTCCTTTTAGTAAAGAGACAGATGTTTTTGTTTGTTTAGTGTAGTTAATTTTGTTTTGAGACATTATCTCACACAGCCCAATATGACTTCCAATTCACTCTGTAGATAAGACAAGCTCTGCTCTCCAATCCTCCAATAAAGTGCTTGGAATTGAGGATGTCCCCAAAACACCTGGCTTCAAAGCACAAAAACATGTTTCCCATGTTTATTCATTATGATTGAGTGTTCCTTTTAAATCACCTGCAATACATATGTGTAAATAACTGCATATGTAAATGGGGTGTAGCTGATATAAGTAGTTAGAGTCTCCTATAGAAAAACTTACTAGGTCAGATCAAGCAAAGGCAGGCACAGATATGTTTTGTTCAAATTTAGGACTCAGTTTTCCCTTCTTCAGCATCCATTTCTGTGTGTAAAGTTCTAATGGAGTGGGAATAATCATATGTTCTCCCTTCTAGACTAAACCGTATCTTTTAATTCACCAGTGAACCACTTCTTTAGTCATAACTTCCTGCAGTAAAATTTAGTTTCCTCTGTTTCAGCTTTAACAGCCAAAGGAACCTGAGAAAGATATAGTCACTCAATAGCCATAAAGAGAATAAAATATCTTCACTTTCTTTGGTTTTAAAATGTACAACAGCAGGAATTCTATGTCATAGTTTTAAGCCATCAGAAGGTCAGGAGTCCTAAATGGTGGTAGGTAAAACATAACAGGATCTGGCTAGCTCCATTTAAGGGTTTATTCCTTTTGTATTGATGTGTCATTGGTTACAGTTGTATGAGCATAGAAAGAAAATGAATAGTTGAAATCTGCTTTTAATTAATTAGTGGTTATTATTGATTTTTAACACTGGTTTATATTGAAGAATTGTGTCATAATAATTGTAATCAAAACCAATATAGGGTATTGCCACTGCCCTGAGTTTCCTCCCAGAATTTGAAAGTTAATTTCCTTTACTGGCAACACTATAAACTTCATATTCTTCAGACACAAGATTTGGAAGAATCAAACTGGATAAGATATGGAAGGCTCCACCCAAAGAGGTGACTCTAACAGAATTTGAAGATGTTATGCAAACTGACAGAGAAGATAATCAATCAATATATCTTGTACAGATTTAAGGTTCCCAAAACCACAAAACTAACCATTACTGCAAGATATCCTCAAAGGTGGAGAGGAATCACTTAATAGCATTGGAATAACCAATAGACATGTATTTAGACTTATAGTCTGGTCTGCTAAACAGAATGGAATTCTCCCCTAGTACTATAAACCTAACCACCTCCCTATGGTCAGTGGACTCACTCTTCGGTCCTTTGTAAACCATTATCATTTCTAACTGTATTCTAAATTCTAAACATAAATGTATTTTCACAAATGTAGCTCTTACCCGTATTAAAAGCACTTTAATTGCAGCATGCAAACTGTTCAAAATGTAGTGAACTTTTGGGTGTCAAGCCCAAAATGATACATCTAAATGCAATCTTTAAAACTATGGTTCAAGGAATATCCTAGAATAGGATGCCGAAAGATTGTAAAAGCCAGAGGAACAGAAAGTTTGCTGAAAGATTGTGTATTCTAGAAATGACAGGGAAGCTGCACCCATGATCACCATTATATGCTTGCCTAAATCAGAACTAGACAAACATCACTCAGTAAGTCAACATAAAATGGTCTCGGAGATCTCACAAGGAACCATTAGCAGATTAAGAACTTCAGGGATTAATGGGTTATGAGAAATGGAGAGATAGTCTTTCTGAAGGAAGCGCCCTTAATTGATCATCACACCACCAAACCCCAAGAAACAATCCTTATAAACATACATGTATAACGCAAAATGGACTCAACAGCAGCTAGTATTTAGCACACATACGTGTGTGTGTGTGTGTGTGTGTGTGTGTGTGTGTGTGTGTGTGTGTGTACAAGTAAAGAAGATGCCATCAACTGGAGAAGGAAATGTGTAGAACATGGATGAAGTTCAGAAGGGAAAAATGATATAAATTCAGTATTTATTTAATTTAAAATAATATATAACAATTTTTTAAAATAAATACACAAATATTGGTCTTATACATGCTACTATAACTGCTTTTATTCCATGTATTACTTCTCTGCTTTATTTTTTTCTTTCTTAAGATTAAATCTTCATTACTGTTCATATTTGGAAATTCATATTTAGTCCATTTTCCACTTTTATATTTCAATCTTTGATCCTGTAGTCACTGAAACTTAATTTTTTTTCTCTTTATATAATACATTTTCCATCTTCTGGTTTTGTTTTATGGGTGGAATTTTCAATTTGTTGGTAAAGAGGGGTTTTCAAGTATGTTTTTTATCTTTCAAGGTTTATGAATGCCTCTGTGAGCATTTTTTTCATGCCAACTTTGTCATAAAATTAAACCATTCCATTTTGGATGCTGAACACCATTTATATCATTCTTACATTCAGTATCAAATTTTTTCTGGTCTTTAGATGTTGAATGCTTTACATTTGTCACCTAAACATTTAATATCATATCACATCTTAAATAATATCAATGTATCACTATGTTACAAGGAAATATTTCATTATAATTTTCTTTTCCTGATACTGTTAATTTCTTGGAGAAGAATGGGAACTATTTTCCTTCCAACAGGGTAGAGGTAGGTGTTCAACTTATCCATAGGTTCTCCATTGTAGCTTAGATTGAACATAAATTCATAGTCATATTCTCAACTTCCTATGATACAACAGACACATAACAATGTAATTCTCCAAATTGTTTTTGTGATTCTGTAGAGAAGACCAAATTTAAATAATATCCCATGGAATTAAGGAAACTAATTCAACAAATATCAGTAAAATTTACCAAGAATTCAATGTTAACTAAAGAAAAATTTGGGATATATTTTCTCCTTGTACATTGTCATTAAAATATCAATTCAAAATAGTGATACAATACTTTGAACCACTCAAAATATATATAATACATATCACTGTATTTTTATCTGCTGGAATTTTTGTTATCAACAAGTAAACCATTACCAATACATTGAGTACTGGAGAACAAAGGATTAAAAAGACTCATATCAGTTGAAAGGACAAAGTCCAAAGAAAATTTTCACATGTCAGAAAGCACTCCTTAAATGTGAGTAAGATACGATGTTTGTATCATTTGAAGCCAAATACCAAATTACTTTTGTAAATTTAGCTTTTTTACTCATATACTATTTGACCTTAGATAACCTAAATTTCTCTACTTCCTGAGTTGTAACATAATGTACTATTAACAACTCTATCTCAACTATCCACTTCACTTTAAAAACTTTATGATTTTATGATCCAGGTCTACTTATTATTACTTAATTCTTTGTGTTAAATTCCAAGGGTCAAAAATCTACCACTCATAGAACATGTTAGACTGCCTTATCATAGTCATACTTAGTTCTATTTACCACACTACTACTTCACCTTAATGCCACTTCCAGCACCCTTGCTTTACAGCTCTAGAAGCACCAAGCACTCACAATTCACATGCACAGTTGTCTCTTTGACCTGACTCCAAATTGCCTTACTTCCTTAAACCAAACTCATAATTCTTCTCCCCACTTTCATCTTCCCAGCATTCTTTTGCCCACAACTACAGACTACTTAATCTCCTTTTTATATTATTTTACCTATTAGCACACTAAAGGTCCAAATCAACAATTCCTTAACTGCAGTGGTGTGTGTGTGTGTGTATTTCCTGTACCAATATATTTGTTGAGAATACTAGAATGTCAATCAATCGCTCAACTTGTCACATTTTTATGAATTTCTCTTAAGTAATTATGTTTGATTTCTCCTGATATCCTTACCCTAAGATAAAATTTCAAAGGACAGAAACTCAATGTTTAATAAATTAGTGAAATTAAAATAAATACATACATAAATAGTTGGGCAAAGACCAGTAAGTTTCATCAACAATTTAATACTAACTGTTGAAAAAGAATTAGGATACATGCTTATTCTCTAAATTATAACTAAAAGAGCAATCATATAATTTGAGCCTATCAAATGATATTTATTACACATATGTTTTCTCTTGAGCTTTTGTTCTTCTGTTTGACTCTTCTAACTTCCAATGTTGGATTTTATTCTTTCTTTTTTTTTGCTGTTTGGTTATCTCTTAGAATCTTAGCGATCTCATTTGTTTTTTTTTTTTTGTTGTTGTTGTTGTTGTTGTTTTGTTTTGTCTTTTTCTTTTTTTATTGTTTTGTTCTGTTTTGTCTTATGAGAGACAGAGAGAGAATGAACTCAAATGGAAGCTATCAATGTTCGGGAGGGACTAGGAAACATAGATGAAGGGCAAAATGAAATCAGGACATATTATATGAGAAAAGAATCTCTTTTGAATAGAAAATTTAAAAATATATGCCAAATGGAAATTGCATTATATCTGTCTTTAAAGCCACTGCCAGTCATAACATTCTTCTAGGCATAAAACTTCCACTGAGTCACATCAATGTAGGTCCTCAGAGTTCTGGTTCGCCGACTTTTTATTGGTTTGAATCTTTCAGAGATTTCTCATTTAAAAGTAGACATTAAAAATGTTCCTTCTTTACTGTGAAAGTCTTGGACCATATTTGCCTAATTATATACTTGTTTACTTACTTCCCCTCCAAATAGACTATTGACCCTTAAAATATAATTTTCCCAAATTTAATTTCTTTTCTTAAGTTAGATCATTCTCCCATAATCCCTTGTTACTATAATTCATGTGAAACTAATAATTCATTCCTCTCCTGTTATTTAACACAAAATATTTCCTCCAATAGTCCAACAAGATATCACATCTCCCTGTATTTCTACTGCTATTCAACAAAGAACAAAACAATCATAAAAGAAAGGCAAACATCAATCAAAAACTCAAGAGGAAGTAGATTTTAAATAAGGTCATAAGGGATGGGTATTAGACAAGCCTGCCCAAAGAATTAAGATGGAAGGAACTAAACTAAATATATTTTACATTTATTTTAAGATAAATAATTTGGTGCATACAGTGACAGATTCAGAAATAAAGATCATAACTATTGACTTATTCTGCTTGGGGCATATGTCTCGTGTTGATAGAACTGAGCAAAAAAAAAAAA
>CACVCL010032743.1:0-13455 GCA_902729485.2 Mus minutoides | reverse complement strand
TATATATATATATATATATATATATATATATATATATATACACATATAGGAATATATGTTTATATTACATGTATACATATAAATATGTATTTAGTTATATAATTAGCTCAGGAATTATTGGCCTGTCATACCTGAATTTAAAGTCATCTCCAAATCAAGAGGTGAGAACATATTTGGAAAGCAGTATTTCATGTTCTTCAATGCACAGGACTCTATAATGCCCATGGGTCAATTAACAATGGCCTAGGGCATCCTGATCATAATGATTTCAAAGAAAACTCTGAAAGTATAACAATCTTTTAAGATTTTATTAAGTAATATTCACAGTATAATAACTAATCTCAGCCATCCTGCTTTGTCTCATATGACCATCCCTTTGTGTAGGAGGTGTTTGCCATTTACACACCCCAATTTTTTTTTCAGTTATCTCAGCCATCACACTGAAGTATGCTGTCTGTTTTCAAGTATCCAGTATCTCAAAGTGATATAATTTCAGAGAAAACACACATTGTGTTATATTATTTTACATAAAAGAGTTACTTACAGCAAAATATTTTTGAAGGAGCAGAATGCAAATTCCAATAATCTTAAAGTAACATTATTAGTTATTTATCTCTTATTGTATCTAGATAAGAATTTATACTATATTATTGTTGGTATCTGATAGAATAAGAATAGTACAGTGCAGAGTTTATTAAAATATAGTGTGACATATAAAACACAGACACTATTGCATACTCCTGCAAGATATTGCTGAAAGGGCCCTGATATAGCTGTCTCAAGTGGGGCTATGCCAGTACCTGGCAAACACAGAAGTGGATGCTCACAGTCACCTATTAGATGGAACACAGGGTTCCCAATAGAGGAGCTAGAGAAAGTATCCAAGGAGCTGAAGGGTTCTCCAACCCTATAGGTAGAAGAACAATATGAACTAACCAGTACCCCCAGAGCTCATGTCTCTGGCTGCATATGCTGTAGAAGATGGTCTAATTGGCCATCATTTGGAAGAGAGGGCCCTTGGTTAGGCAAACCTTATATGCCCCAGTACAGGGGAGAACACCAGGGCTAAGATGTGGGAGTGGGTGGGTAGGGAAGCCAGGCGGGGAATGGGTACAGTAGAGGGGACTTTTGGGATAGCATTTGAAATGTAAGTGAAGAAAATATCTAATAAAAATTGGAAAAAAATTTTGATCACTTCTCACTCTAATTTCTCATTTATCCACTGCCAATCTGTACATATTGATTACCTTTCTTTTATTACTATTGTCTTACACACACACACACACACACACACACACACACACACACACACAAAGAAAGAAAGAAAGAAAGAAAGAAAGAAAGAAAGAAAGAAAGAAAGAAAGAAAGAAAGAAAGAAAGAAAGAGGGAGGGGGAGGGATGGAGGGAGGAAGGAAGGAAGGAAGGAAGGAAGGAAGGAAGGAAGGAAGGAAGGAAGGAAGGAAGGAAGACAAACTTCTTTTAGTGTTACATGTATATGAGTTTAGGGCTGACCACTTAGTGTTAGAAAACCAATTAACTGGCTCGTCCCTGAAGAGACCTGATCCACCCTCATCTCAGCAGTCATTAATTGATGTAGTATTTAATCTAGGATTAGGGCTTTGTGAGATTTTCACTACCCACTTGGCTTGTCAACTAGTTATCTCATTGCTTAGTTCTTAATTAGGTAAATGCATTGTTGACAATTCTTAGGTCCAGATTGACTGTTAAATATAAAAGACAGCACTAATCAGCTGATGTCCAGGTCCTTTGGAGTTTACAATCATCCCTGCCCTTTGTTTGTTTGTTTGTTTGGTGACATTTCCTGAGGCCCAGGTATAGGAATAGTGTTAAAGTAATACTGAGTGGAGCTGGATGCTCTATGGTTAGTTCCCTGCATTTATTTATGTGCATCATTTTGTAATCATTTCCATCTATTGCAAATTGAAGACTCATAGATGAAGGGTGAAAGCTTCGTTCACTGTGTAAGTATTAGAGACACAGAGATTGTATTTGTTTATGAAAATGGAGACTTCTATGTATTCAAGAGCTATTGCTAATTTACTAAATTTTCTCAAAATGTCATGACTTCCTTTTCTGTATAAACCTGAACTGTGTAATATTTACTACATTTTCATTATTGATTTAATAATTGAAGGACATTTGTGTTGTTTAAATTCTAGCTAAGAATACAGTGGCAATAAAATGTCTGAGTAAGTATTTATAGGTCAGGAAACCATGATCATTGAGCACATAAACTCATCAACCATGGTTCTCATGATTAGTTATAAAATATGTTTTTTGTCTGTTTGTTTTGTTTTGTTTTGTTTTGTTTTTGGTTTTTTGAGACAGGGTTTCTCTGTGTAGCCCTGGCTGTCCTGGAACTCACTTTGTAGACCAGGCTGGCCTCGAACTCAGAAATCCGCCTGCCTCTGCCTCCTGAGTGCTGGGATTAAAGGCATGCGCCACCATGCCCAGCCATAAAATATGTTTTTATTGTTAATTTATTTTACTGACAACAATTTTAAGCTTTATTTATTTACTTATTTTCTTATTTACTTATTTACTTACTTACTTACTTACTTACTTACTTACTTACTTACTTAAAAACTTTCCAGGTAGGATTGCTTCCTTGCATGTATTCCATCATGGTTCCTGCTAAGGCCAGATGAGGCCTTGGGACTGGAGTTACATATGGTAGAGAGTACTATTTGGGTTTGGAGAATGAAACCCACGACTCAGGAAAGAAAAACAATTGCTCTGAGCAGCTTAACCATCTCCCAAGCTCCAGATTATTAAGTTTATTATTACCAAATAAAATAATATAATTTAAATGCATATGCTTAGTTATATGAAATGTTTTAAAATGTTTTCAATGATGCTGCTTTGCCTTCTCTATTGATGGTGCTCAAAATGATATTTCAACCACAGACAGACAGACAGCCTTTACATTTTATCTTTATTCCTGAGAGAATTACAGAATTGCATTACTGGGATCTTTGAAGAATAAAGTTCTCACATTAGACTAAATACATACACATACTGGTTAGCCTACAAATAGAAACATGACGAATCTCATTTACCTGCTCTGTCATAAATGTGTGTGTGTGTGTCTGTCTGTCTGTCTGTGTATGTGTGTGTGTTTTGTTTTTCCTTTTTGTTTTTGTTTTATTTATTTATTTATTTATTTATTTATTTATTTATTTATTTATTTATTTATTGTTTTCTGTCATTCATTTGCTTTCTGACACAAAGTCTTCCTATAGAACGTAGGACGAGCTTGTAACCTTCCTAGTCTTACTCTTGCAAGATGGGGATTACAATCATGTAAAACACCACCTTGCTTCATTTGGAATATTTAGTGAGTTAATATTAATTATAATCCAGTGAGAAGAGAGACATTCATAATAATCATTTCTGAAAAGCACAGTACTCACCATTTTAATTTGTAAATTTCACAGGTCAATTATAAATGATGACACTTTCCCATAGTTTGTTCATAATGAACAATTGGGAAAGGATAATTTTCTTTTCATTCCCCAAATTTATAAGGATCATTTATTAGATTATTTTTAATCCATTTAAATCAGAAACATTGAAGATTATGACAATTGTAAGAATTTAGTTAGTTACTTTTTATCTTTGAAATCAAATGCTGTAGGGTGTAGTTTTATAAATAAACCCACACTTAATCTGGCTAGGCACTAGCATCGGTAGTGATCTTGCTCACCCTGATGGCCAGCCCCAAGGAACAATCTTGGCCTGGTCCCTGAGGCCAGCCTGCTGCTAAGCTAGCTCTCTCATCTCTGCTTGTTAAGTTGACCCAACCAGACTTTCCTGAAATGTCTGGAGCATTTCCAAGGCATTCCCAGGCTATCTACACCCTGTGGCTGGCCTGCAGAAAGCCAGTTAGCTACCACTCACTCAGATCCCCTTAGATCCATGAAATGAATACATTAGAGACTTTTAATATACCAGACAGATTTATAATGGTAAATCTCCAACTGCAAAATGCTGATACAAAGAACACAAAACTCAATTGATATAAATACAAGCTGCAAACCTAGACTAGGAAATGTACCCTACCCTTCTCTGTTGCCCATCTACGAAATCCTTAGCTACTTGCATCTCCTCCAGGCCACATGTTTCTGGTTGATCTTCATCTCTTTCTCCCTCCATCTCTTTTCCCTCCATTCTTAATCGTGTATGACATTCTTCTTCCTCTTTTCTCTCTCCAAAACTTTCAGCTCCCCATTTTCTTTTCATTACCCAATCATAAGCTCTAACCTTATCTGACCAATTAATATTTAACCTGACATCACCTGAGTATGTGATCTACTCCTTCTTGGGTCACCCCTATTGATGGAGTAGAAAATACAAACATCAATACACAACAAAATGTTATTCTACAACAACAACAAAAAAATTAAGCTGTCTATTAGATGAAAGATACTATTACAGGGCTGTCAATCAAAATATACTTCTTTGCCACTGTTAGGTTTCTAAAATACAATGAGAATTGGGTGTGAAAACCCAATTTTAGCTTTGCAACATGAAGTACATACAATCTATAATAAATGCTGCATTTGATACTTTGAATAATTAATATACATTTCACTGTAGGTATTTAAAGACATTTTGGCTAAAACCATAGCCAGAGAAAGTTGGTATGTACAGTAGTATCAACGATGTCATTTCACCAACATTTTGAATTTATTGCTGAGATGTAAACCTAATGAAGTAAGGACAAATGAAATGTGAATTATTTTACAACTTTTATGATGGCAAGTGATAATTTTTGTATGTAAAATAAGCTATACAGGGCTGGAGAGATGGTTCAACTGTTAAGGGCACTGATTGCTCTTCCAGAGGTCCTGAGCTCAATTCCCAGCAACCAAATGGTGCTCACAACTATCTGTAATGAGATCTGATGCCCTCCTCTGGTGTGTCTGAAGACAGCAACAGTGTACTCAAATACATAAAATAAATAAATCTTTTAAAAAAATGTGATACAGCAGCCCAAGTCACCCAATAAATTAAGCACAATTAATCACTGTAAGCTAATTATTTAATATTCATCAGTACCTTCCTGTATAGTGATCTTAACATTTTGCCTTTGCCTTGTTCTCCATTACTTTCTTTCATTCTCTCAAATGTATCAATGCAATTACTGTATTTTATTTGTATACTAATAGCTGATTTTTAATTTTACTTTTCATCAGGTGAAAAAATACATTAAACTTATTCCATTTGTATTTATGAGCTGAAAAGTAACTTATATTAATATTAAAAATATCAATTTCAATATTTAGAGTAAAAAGTTGCAAATGTATTTGTTTCTTATCAATATACCTTAATAACCTCTAATGTTAGACATAGTGTGATCACTGTTAATTTTATTATATTATTTCATGTTTTTTTCTATTTTCACTTTTATGATTATCTTAGGGGCTTAATATCAATTACCTTATTTTGAAAAGCAAGCTTCACATCTGCTTTAAGATTTAGTTGAATCAAAACTCAGAGAGTGTGATTAAATATTTATGTTCAGAGTGTATGTCTATAACTTTATCATTCTTATAAAGCCACTACCTTAAAGATAACAGAATATCTAGACTAATATGTTAGTAAATTTCATGAGATTATTTTCAAGTGTACTTACAGTCTCAGTACATTAGAGACTGAGAATTCTTTGTGCAACAATTCAAAGCCTGTGTTCTTCTTCTGAAAAACACTTATGAGAATTTTCACCATATATAGACACTGGAGTAGAGCAATTTATAGAGTTGGTGCAATTATTCAATCAACTATTCTTTGAGTATATCTTCCTGAGTATTTTTCTGGAGATTTGAGACCTTTAGTCTAAAATTTTAAGCACTTGCTTCAACTAAAATTCAAAAATGAAATGCATAACATTATACTACAGAAACAATACTTCAGGGATAAAATTTAATAAAATTTGAATTTTACAGACTATATCAGTTTGAATAATATAACATGAAAAAGGGATATGTACAGGTATATCCTGACCTACTTCTGTAAAGAAAAATGGAGTTGATAAGAATAATTTTCAAAATTAATCACTTTAGCAACGATTATTTATAAAAGTATTGTTTTATAACATTTAAAATACAACAAAAGAAGATGTGCCACATAAAAGAATCATGAGGTTTAAAATATATGGTAAAGAATATGGAATAACTCTTCATTGATGTACATTATTCAAAAATAATAGTAGAATCACAATTATATATGTTACTAAATGGCAACTTGTAGCAAGTAAGTTGAATAAGTTAAGATTAAATACATTACTGAAATGTTGGTTTGATACTACAATAATTGCACATGGAAATATACAGAATTTCAAGTTAAGTGTAAAATGTAGTAACATACTGTTTTATAAGAAATCGCTAAATACATAAACATAAAGAAAAACTAGAAAATCTCAACAATGTAAACAAAGTACAAAATGGGTCAGAGTTCTCTAATGAATTTCTTTGTTTTGTTTGTTTGTTTGTTTGCTTGCTTGTTTTAAATAATTTTGGTTTTACACCGGGCGTGGTGGCACACACCTTTAATCTCCCAGCACTCGGGAGGCAGAGGCAGGCAGATTTCTGAGTTCGAGGCCAGACTGGTCTACAAAGTCTACAAAGTGAGTTCCAGAACAGCCAGAGATACACAGAGAAACCCTTTCTCAACAACAACAACAACAATAACAAAAAGAATTTTGTTTTTTATTTTTTCACAGTGTTTCACTCAATGTAATTGCTTAAGATAGGAGTCACAATCAAAGAGTGTGACACATAAAAATTGCTTACTTCATAATAATTAGAAGCAAAAAGTTAGCAGACATATTCAGTAGCATGATAATCCATTCAAAGGCAGACCTTTGAGGAACTACTTCCTCCTACCAGGTCCTATGATTAATATTTGAATCAGCTATGAACTATCCAACATATCAACCTATTAATGGTGATAGCACAGTAATGATCTACTAAATCTCAGTAGCTCCTCACAGCTTCCAACAGATTAGCCTTTTGCAGACAGACTTCATATCCAAAGTACAATACTATGTCTTAATTTGCTTATATAGCCTGAGTGTTTTGAGTTGGTATGAACTGTGTTTGAAGAATGTATAGAAGAATAAACAGTGAAATGTGTGTCATTTTAACAGGTGTCTTCAGAACTCCAGTTATTCTGCATAAATAATCTCCCTGAAAGAAATCCAAAAAAAGAAAGAAAGAAAGAAAGAAAGAAAGAAAGAAAGAAAGAAAGAAAGGAAGGAAGGAAGGAAGGAAGGAAGGAAGGAAGGAAGGAAGGAAGGAAATTATCATGGTTTCATTTGTTTTTTTTTTTCCAAAAACAATTTTTTATTAGATATTTTCTCCATTTACATTTCAAAGGATATCCCAAAAGTCCCCTATACCCTCCCCTGGCCCTGATCTCCAACTGTAGTTTCATTTGTAACACATTTTTTCCTGATTCACATCATTTAAGTTTACAAATGTTCTCAAGCACATGTTCATATACACTTTAATATAATCTGAACCATGGCTGAACCATAAAACAATTTTAATGTATGTTTTAGTTTTGCTGGATACAAACATTTAGATATATAACTTCCTAAACTTCTAATCATAATGTAATTTTTTATTTACTACCACTTACATACTTAAATCTATATATTATTTAAAATAGATGGAACAACAATATGAACTAATCAGAACCCCCAGAGCTCATGTCTCTAGCTTCATATGAATTGGAAGATGGCCTAGTTGGCCATTATTTGGGAGGAAAGGCCCCTGGTCTAGCAATGTTTATATGCCCCAGTACAGAGAAAAGTCAGGGCCAAATAGTGGGAGGGGGAGGGTAGGGGAGCAGGGTGGGGGGTGGGTATCGGGGACTTTTGGGATAACACTTGAAATGTAAATGAAGAATTTCTCTAATAAAAAAAAGAAAAAAATAATAAAATTATACATTGATGTGGTAGATTTTTCTATTTTCTTATTTCACAAACAGAAATCTTCTGATCCATCTTTAATGTGATTATTTTTATTAATTAGATAGTTTCTTAATTTACATTTCAAATGCTATCCCAAAGAAAGTTCCCTATACCCTCCCTCTGCCCTGCTCCCCTGCCCACCCATTCAAACTTCTTGGCCCTGGTGTTCCCCTGTATTAGGGCATATAAAAATTTAAATACCAAGCGGCCTCTCTTCCCAATGATGGCCAACTAGGCAATCTTCTGCTACATATGCAGCTAGAGACATGAGCACTGGGGGTTCTGGTTAGTTCATATTATTGTTCCACTAATAGGGTTATAGTGTCTAAAGATACTTTAGGAGACCTTGACAGTAATATAAAATATCATCTAAGTTCCATATAATGTTTGAGATGTCAAATCCATATAAGACTCTGTGTGTAGGCATACTATCTGCTTCACAATTACACAGTCATGTATTATTAAAATGATTATTTACTGGATTTGTATTTTCAGTGTATATTTATATATGCATCTAAATGTGTATATCTACTACATCACAATTTAAGTTTTCTGTTAGAAATTTCTGAATACACACAAAATAAAGAAAATAGTATAATTATAGTGAAGTCCATATAATCCAAATTCAACATTTATCAGTTACTTTTTATATACCGACAATGGCATTATGACACCTAAAATCAATAATGTATTTATATTTTCTGCTTATTTATTTTATTATTATTATTATTATTATTATTATTATTATTATTATTTTGGTTTGTTGGAGACAGGGTTTCTCTGTATAGCCTTGGCTGTTTTGGAACACACTTTGTAGACCAGGCTGGCCTCAAACTCACAAATCGGCCTGCCTCTGCCTCCCAAGTGCAGGGATTAAAGGCGTGTGCCACCACGCCTTCATTTCTCTTTTCATAGTTGTTCTATTATAATTAATCCACAAAAATTTCGTATTGTTTTAAGTTGTAACTTATGTCTGTTTACTGTTATAGATCTTCTTTTTTATGTTTCTTGATTATTTTTCTGTTTGAGATTTAATATTCTTTGATCTGTGTGTTTAAAGCATTGAATAGTATGTGGTGAGAGAGCTCTCTTTAGTCCTCTAATCTATCTGGTATTAACTATGCAACTGTCACTGTCATAATCGTCTCATTCTTTAGGTTAGAATTTTTTTCTCTTATGATTTTGTTGAAATATTCTAAGGGCCATTGACTGGCCTTGGTTTTCTTCCTCTATTTCTATTATTTTTATATTTTATCTTTTCATGGTGACTTAGATTTCCTGAATGTTTTATTCTAGGGCATTTCAATACATAACCATTTCCTGGAAAGTTATATCCTTCCTCTACTGTATCTTCCATGTCTGAGATTCTCTCTTCTGTCTACTAAAATTCTGGTGGTGGTGCTTTCCTCTCTTGTTTCTGTTTGAATTCCTAAATTTTCCATCTTCATAATTCCCTCAGTTTAAGGTTTCTTAAAAATTCTATTCCTAAAAGGTCACGAACTCTTACTCATTTTCTTCCACTGTTTGTGTTTACTCATTTTTAAAAAGTGATTTATTCATTTCCTCTTTAAGGACCACTGTCATATTCATACAAAGATGGTATAAAGTCCATTTCTTGTGCTTCAGTTATGTTGGATACAGGACCTGCTGGGGTAGAGTTGCTTGGCTGCAATGACGATGTAATATCCTGGCTATTCTTGGTTGAGTTTTTAAGATGGTGTCTGGGATTGGGAAATTTTTTAGTTCTATGTGCTCCTACCTGGACTTGGTTTTGTTGGGTTGCATTGTATTGTTTGTTTTCTGTTGCATCTCAGGTTTTTAGGAAAGTGTAGTGTCTGTTTGATGCTTGGTAGAAATTTTCTGTGGACCTGATAGATGTTGTCACTGAGATTCTAAGCACAATGTATGACTGAGTCTTGCTAGCTGACACTTAAGAATGTGGCTAGTGACTCTAGCTGCACATGTAGCAGAAGATGGTCTAGTTGGCCATCATTAGGAAGAGGGGCCCCTTGATATTGCAAACTTTATATGCCCCAATACAGGGGAATGCCAGGGCCAAGAAGTGGGAGTGAGTCTGTAGGGGAGCAGAGGGGGGCTGTATAGGGAACTTTCTTTGGGATAGCATTTGAAATGTAAATTAAGAAAATATCTAATAATAATAAAAAAAGAATGTGGATAGGGAGATGTCTTAGTCAGGGTTTCTATTCCTGGACAAAACATCATGACGAAGAAGCAGTTGGTGAGGAAAAGGTTTATTAAGCTTACATTTCCACATTGCTGATCATCACTGAAGGAAGTCAGGACTGGAACTCAAGCAGGCCAGGAAGCAGGAGATGATGCAGAAGCCATGGAGGGGTGTTCCTTACTGGCTTGCTTTCCCTGGCTTGCTCAGCCTGCTCTCATACAGAACCCAAGACTGCCAGCCCAGAGATGGTCTCACCCACAAGGGGCCTTTCCCCCTTGGTCACTAATTGAGAAAATACCCCACAGCTGGATCTCATGGAGGCACTTCCCCAACTGAAACTCCTTTCTCTGTGATAACTCCAGCTTTGTCAAGTTGACACAAAACTAGCTAGTACAGGAGGGGACTGAGTGTCTTCACTGGAAGAATGAAAGCAGCATGTTCTACCAGTATCTGCTTATTTTGTTTCCTCAAAATGTGGGCAGAGACAGGTCACTCCAGAAGGTCTGCTATACATCTGAGGTTTAGATTAGAACTTTGGATTTGTAGGAATTGAAGAAGATAATATCTGAAGTCAACTTTCCTTTTTCCCTGACAAGAATGTCCTATGGGTTAGCAGAGAGTATCAGCTAGATTTCAGAGCCATGCTAAAGCAAAAGAGTAGAGGTAGGGAGATTAGGAGTGGAAAATCTAACTGTGTGATCTATTAGAGTTGGGATGGAGGGAGGGAAAGTTGTAGTAGGTGTTCTGTTGCAGATCTTTGGGTAAGTGTAGGGGGATTGTATTTGGAGGAACAGAGAGAGAGAGACATGTCAGTTAGTCTACCTGCTTTCCTAGTGAGAATGACTTGTAGCTTAGTAGAGGGTGCTTGTTGGGTTTGGGGGAATGAAAAGCAATGGGTTGGAGTAGAGAGGTTAGAAAGGGAAGGAGCATGGTCTAGAAATGGTGTTTAGGGGAAGCTACCATAGGTTGTCAACTTCAAATCATTTCTCAAGGGATACAAACCCCCCCCCCAATGTGGTATATATAAACAATGGAATTAACCTAAAATGTGCTCATATCTATTAAATAGATAAGCCTCATTGAATAACTGAGAAGATTGGGAGGCAGAAGGTTGTTGGTATTGGGGGAAATCATAGGCCCAAGAAAACAAAATATAAGTCAGATAGGAGCAAGAAATTCAAGAGATTTATAAATTATGTTTTTTAGTTAATAATGATGTAATATATTACATCACTACAGAGTAGATCACCATTGCACACAGCAGCGTGAAATAGATGAGTTGGTCAAGACTTATACCAATTTATCTATTTTAGTTTTTTCTCAACACATATATTTCAAGTTATGCAATTCTTATTTGTGAATTAAACTACTTCTTGAAAGTGAGATTTAAATCATAATTTAGTTAATTATTCCAAGCTTCAAAGCTAAGAAAGTATTTTGCATAGAGTTTTGTTAAAACACCACTCAAATTTAATTAAGCTTATTGAAAGATTTTTCACAAGATTAAATTTCCTATGAAAAGAAATGGTTTCTTTAGCCCTTCTGCTAGCTATATATAGGCCAGTCTATGGTTCCAGCTACGTATGCAGCAGAGGACTGCCTCATCTGGTATCAGCAGGAGGGGATGTAGAGGCTTGATGCCCCAGAGAAGGGGGGTGCTAGAGGGATGAGGTGGATGTGGGTGGATGGGTGATTGGGCGAGCACCCTGTTAGAGGCACAAGGGAGGGGAATGGAGTGGAGTGCTTGAGGACGGGAGACTAGGAAGGGCTATAACATTTGAAATGTAAACAAATAAAATAATTAATAAAGAAAAAAATCTTAATTTCTATACTCTACTTATTAGAGGAAACTATATTGTCTTGCTATTTGGTTACACATTTTCTACTACAATGAGTAAAGTCATTTATTTATATGAAAAGGTGGCTGCTATCAGCCTGACTTATGAAACAAGAAAAGATCATGTATTCATACTCCATTTCAGGTAGGATGTAGCTAGCCCTGGGTTGTCATTCTGTCTAACAATGAGAAGATAAGTCATAGAATAATCATTTTAAGACTATCCTCCATTAGACAGATGGGCACACAGAAAGACCGAAATCAATAAAGGCCACTTTGATTTTTCTTCATGGAGGTCAGGAGAAATTATTTCTTGATATGAGCACAAAGTGTTCATGTTAAATGATATTTAAATGCATCCTTCAGAGGCTTGTCAAAATATCACAAGATTATTCAAAGAGTTGACAAAGAAATAATTCTTTTTTATTAATATATTTTATTAGATTTTTCTTAATTTACATTTTAAATGCTATTCCCTTTCCTAGTTTCCTTTCCTAAAATCCCCTATCCCCTCCTCCTGCTCCCCAACCCACCAACTCCCACTTCCTGGCCCTGGCATTCCTATATACTGGGCATAGAACCATCACAAGACCAAGGGCCTCTCCTCCCATTGATGACTGATTAGACTGTCCTCTGCTACATATGCAGCTAGAGACACAAGTCCCACCATGTGTTTTCTTTTTTTTTTTTTTTTTAATTTCAATTTTTTATTAGATATTTTCTTTTTTTTTCTTTTTTTCTTCTCTTTATTAGATATTTTCTTCATTTACATTTCACATGTTATTCAGAAATTTTCCCTTACCCTCCCGCATCCCCGCCCTGCTCCCCTACCCACCCCCTCCCACGTAATGGCCCTGGCATTCCCCTGTTCTGGGGCATATAGAGTCTGTATGACCAAGGGGCCTCTCCTCCCAATGATGGCCAATTAGGCCATCTTCTTCCATAAATGCAGCTAGAGACATGAGTGCAGGGGGAACTAGTTATTTCATGTTATTCTTCCACCTAGAGGGTTGAAGACCCCTTCCGCTCCTTGGGTACTTTCTCTAGCTCCTACCTTGGGAGTCCTGTGTTCCAACTAATAGCTGACTGTGAGCATCCACTTCTGTGTTTACCAGGCACTGGTATAGCCTCCCACAAGACAGCTATATCAGGTCCCTTTCAGTATTATCTTGCTGGCATATGCTATAGTGTTTAATTTGGTGGCTGATTATGGGAGGGTTCCCTGGCAGCCGCCATCACTGGTTGGTCCATCCTTTTGATTCAGCTTCACACATGATCTCTGTAGCTCCTTCAGTGTGTGCTTTGTTCTTAATTCTAGGAAGGGGCACAGAGACCACATTTTGAATTTCATTCTTCTTGAGATTCATGTGTTTAGTAAGTTGTATCTTGGGTAGTCTAGGCTTCTGGGCTAGTATCCACATATCAGTGAGTACA
>CACVCL010032742.1:0-13477 GCA_902729485.2 Mus minutoides | reverse complement strand
CCCTTGTCTGTAGTCTGAGCCTGACTGGGTGCGGTCCCTGGAGCAGCGGTGAGGATTGTGCCTCTGGCGCCTGTGCATGGCATAGAGGTTGTACATGGCACCCAGGTTGCACACCACGGTTGCGAGGACCAGCAGCGCCATGAGGCTGGAGTAGAGCACAGAGAAACCTATTACGGAAAATGAACGCTCCTTGTGGACCATCTGGATGAAGCACCAGGTGCCGGGACAGTACTGCATGAACTTCCCAAAACCAGCAAAGGGGAGCGCACAGAAAGCCAAGCAGAAGGCGGCCACGACCGGTGCCACCAGCACTCCCCGGCGCAAGGTGACGTGCCTTTGGTAGAAGAAGGGATGTCCCAGAGACAGCCAGCACTCCAGCGCCATAGCCAGCAGCTGTAAGGTCGAGGCTAGCCCAAAGAAGGACATGAGGAAGGCGAACGTTTCGCATAACTGATTGCCTGAGGCAGGCAGCAGTTCCTTTAGGCTCTGGTTTTGCGCGTAGGCAGCCAGGACCATCGGGCTGATCAGACACTTGCCCAGCAAGTCGGTGACCGTCAAGCCACACACGAGCACATAAAAGACCGAAGGCGGCGGGTGCAGTGGCCCTGGCCGGCAAGACCCCAGTCCCGAGCGCGCCAGCAGAACCAGCGCCAGAAGATTGCCCAGAAGCCCTGCACCGAAGAGCACAGCACCCATTGTCGCCGAGGAGCCACTTTCCACTCCGGTAGATGTCTGACAGCGATAGGACTCGTTCATAGCCCTTGTCCCTTCTGGCTGGAGGAAAGGCTGCAGCCAGGCCAGCTGTGAAGGAGCCCCAGGCGGCTCAGGGCGCAGCTAAGGCACAGAGGTAGTATAGCAGAGAGAGCTCCGCGGGTGGCTGGGTGTTATTCACAGTCAGCCCTATCTAGGCTCTCCAGTCACACCCTTGAGGAAGGCAGGACTCCACCCCTGTGAGTATCCTGAGCTGCAGAGCTGTAAGCAGCTCTGCTAAGAACTCAACCTGATGCACAGGGTCCTAGGGAGAGACCTGTACCCAGAGTCAGAAGGAGATGGGGAAAGTACCCAGAATCTGAGTGTTTAAGGCTGGTCCTTCAGAGGAGGCAAGAGAATTACAGAAACGGAGAGAGGAACCGAGTAGGAGCAATGGGGAAAAGAAAAGCCAGGTGCTGGTGCTGGCTATGAACTCTGCAAGATAAGGCAAGCAGGGAGCTCGAGAAAGGGCTACGATTTCCACCACTCTCGAGGCTTGACTCCAAATCTTAGATCGCTGCAATGTGGAGATTAATGGTGAGGTAAAGAAAAACAGGGGCCTTGAAAAGTTAGGGGATTTGCTTCAGGTGGCAGATTTTGGAAGTGGCAGAGTCAACCAGGAATCAGGTCTTTCTTTAGCACACCTGTCTGTTTCCATGGTTCGTTTCCCCAACAGGCAGAGCAAATTTCAGGGGCAGTTTTCTCTGCACATGGAAAACCAAGAGGTGATATTGAACAGGGTGTCAGAAACCACACTGATTGCCATACAACACCATTTGTTCTGCTTGCTTGGTGCCTTTGGAGTATGGAGTCAAGACATAGACTGTGCCTGAGAAGTCGTTGGTGTCTTGGTTGCCACAATTTTATTTCAGGAAAGTGTTTTTTTGTGTGTGTGTGTTTGTTTTTTTGTTTTGTTTTTCAGCTGATAGGTAGCTGCAAATTTCAATGTTGATTTGAAACCAGAACATATAAGCCTTGTTTTAGAGCCTTCCCACTGTTCTGGTCTGTGACAACTGGAGAATATTCCATCCTTCTGGCAGTGATTTTCTTGTATCAAAAGGGCGGGGGGGGGGGGGAGGCAGAGTTAACTGGAGTTTCTATATTTGATACTCTGTATCGTTGGACAAAAACTGGTTTCCAGCTTGGAATTTCGAGTGATGATTTGGGCCAAATTATGTAAGCAACATATTATTCCTCAGCAAAAAGAGCTTCATTTGGGGTGCTCTCTAACTATTCTGATGGACGGAGTCAGGGAGAGGGTAGGGCGCTTAGCTTCATATATGGAATCCTGGAAAGTGGGCAGACAAGCTGCCTCTAGAAGAAAGTCTGGCCAGCAATTCAGGCCATAGGGTAGGAAGAGTTCAAGCTTTAGAGTTACAGAGGACATTAGGATTCTGGCTTAGTGATCCAACTTTAGTTGTTGAAGGAATTTTAGTGTCCGTCTCCACAGGGCATGGGACTGCTTTGACCTCACAGCACTGCTGCTGTGAGGCTGAGAAAAATAAATAAAGTGCTTGACACAGAATAATGACAGTAAAACTAACATTTTGGGCCTTGCCTATGCTGGACAACATCTAAGCCTTCCATAGCACTGACTATGAAGGCACTGCACAGGGTTAGCTCTGTGTCTTGTACTTTCTTTCTCACCCCTGTCTCCTAGAAAATAATGATGAACTTAGACTAGTCTCATGTGCACATGATAGAATGGAAGGGGAAGGAAGTTCTATGGCCAATGGCAGTGGAATCTGAAGAGGGTAGGGGGTCTCTTCTCAAGACAGATTCATAGTTTATATCAACATCAGAATTCACCCTTCCCTGAGGTCCTGTTGTGGTATCTGAAGGTGATCCAATAAATTCTGTTGAAGAATTCTCCTGAAGAAACAGCCCCGTGATTCCTGGTGCTTTTCTACTTCTCTGTAGCTGTCTGGGTGCAGGACAGAGATATTGGGGAGCCCTTTTAAAAAATATGTACAAACAAATTTTCAATATGAGCTGTGGGACCTGATGGAGTTTACACATGTTGTGTTTCAAAGATTAGAGGTTTGAACGGGTACAATGAAGAAAACCACATGTTTCCTCCTGGTGAATTCAGCAGGCCTTTACCACGGGGTTTCCTGGAGCCTTTCCTGCTTGCTTTGCTGTTGTTCACTCAGTCCCCAGCACAACATCAGAGTCCTCAGTCCCTGTTCCTAGGAACCCTATCAAATGACATCACTGTCGAGCTATAAAGCTACCATTTATTCAAGCATCCAGTACCTGCTGGAGCCCCTCCCCCTGTGAGGCCGAGGAGAGGGCTGTTGGTTCCCTATGCCCTTACAACTAGAAAGGGAAGGCAAACCTGTCATGTGACCTTTACAATCTTACGGTTTTTCTGTCATCTTTCAGAGCAGACCGACCTCGTTTCTGTTTGTCTTAGAAACTTTCAGTGAAAGTACCTCTCATGCTAGAGACCATCGAGATGCCATGAAGCACCTGAGTGATATGCAGTGTCATCGATCTGGAGGTTTCTTGTGAGGACTGAGTCTCATCCTTCCTACACATGAAGCCTGTCATCCTGTCATCTCTAGATCTCAATTTTTTTTTAATTTTTTTTTTATATCTCAATTTTTTTGAAGTGAAGGATCAATTGTCTTGAGCATGCTTTAGAAACACTTGCAAAGATGGCTCAAGAGGTAAAGGTGCTTGCTATGCTGACAAGACGGGTTTAATCTGTGGAACCCACACAAAGGTGGGAAGAGAGAACTGACTCCTCAGAGTTGTTCTCTGACCTCCACATGCCCACATCTCAGCATCATCCTCACACAGCAATAAGATTATTTATTTATTTATTTATAATAAAAAAATACATAGAAGGGTGGGCAGAGGTGGCACTTGCCTTTAATCTAAGCACTCAGAACTTTTTGTTTGTTTGTTTGTTTTTGTTTTGTTTTGTTGTTTTAAATTCCCCAGGCTAATTGCTGTGCACATAGAATGTTAATCTCATGCTCTGTAAGGCCCTATGCTATGTTAGTCCATGATTTTATCCTTATCAGCCATGCCACTGAAGTGTCCATTATTCACATTCAAATAAAGAAAAAGAGACACACAGAAGTTAAGCTGCTTGTACTCACATAACCAACACATCCTGAGTGTTGGATGGCTTCCTGATCTTTGGATTTCCAAAGCCTCGGTTTTGGAGAGGACATTGAGAAGTGACTATGAAAGTAAGGAACCTGCAATTTCCATGATAAACTCAGAAGCTGGAACCACAGCCTCACCTACAAATCACAAATGTGCTGTCCAGTGTGTTTCTGTGCTCAGTCAATATCGTGTGCTTTGGTCTGCCCCAATATGAGTTTGTCATGTTTGGCTACATTTATTAGCATTTTAATAGTGTCTTTGTCTTCTCTATTACAGACCTCCACCATCAGTTAACTCTTTATTGTGGCAAGAACACCCCCCCACACACACAGACACACTGAACACCCCACCCACCCACCCACCCACACACACACACACATTTGTTTTTAAATTGAGAAATTATATTTTCCAGAGAGTCTAGGTCTTGGTCAGTTTTACTAAATGTGTGTCCTTGTGTGAGTCAAGATAAGTTCCTCCATGTGCTAGGGACTGTACTTGAAGAAAACACAACTTTAATTTTCATCTGGAGGTAGCTTAAGTCCTAAGGATCAGGATGAATTCTGAACTTGTCTTTGGGTGATGAGCCATGCGTTATTGTCCACTTTTCAGGCTGTGGGGTCCCACTGATTCCTGAGCCCTGTCAGCAATTTGGCTGTCAAGAAGCTGTTGGCTGGTGCAGCTGTTTGGGTACAAGCAGAGCAGAGATGGAGCTGGAGATTAGGATAGGATGTGTAGGGTGTTTGCCTTGAACGTAACACCTGGAGGAGGAAAGCTGGACTGTCAGAGAAACAAGAATCTGATCCTTCTGGCAAAAGTCCTTCACTGAACAACTGGAGAATTCTCCTGGTGGCTACACTACCGGCTTTGATTTAGCTGCCTGCAGCCTGGTCTCAGGGTCTTAGTTCATCCCTCTGCTGAGTCTTCAGCAGTCTTCAGATTCTTCTTGGAAGTTCTTTGGTCTTGTTCCAAACCTAAGTTTCTGTCTCTCAGATCCTGTCAAAATGCCACATTGTTTATTGTATGGTATATTTGTATATAAGGTGATGTCTCTCAAGGGGTGTGTCTACCTCTTCTTTGTTCTCCTATGTCCTAGCTAGGCAGACACTAGGGCTTTATTAAATGTTTACTGAATTAATGAGGACTACATGCTGCCTTTTATCTACTATGTCCCCATACACTGAAGGGAAGGCTGCAGGGAGCCAGCCCAACCTGGGATGGTTAGAACCCAGACACAGTGTAGGATGCAGCTTTAAAGACTGATGGTCTCTGTCCTTCTAGCTCAGCTCTCTAACTAGACTGAATGCTCACTGATGGCTTCTCTAGACTTAACTGTCTCTTGATTATTCTGTGGCTGAAAACTGCTGGATTCTTTTCTCTTTAACTCTTTGGGGCTTCTTTCTTTTACTTTAGAAATCTCTGTGTTTTAATAAATGCTGTATCTTTATTTTATAACTCTCGGTTATTGTTCTGTGCTTCATTAAGCACTGGGGAAACTTAACTCTTTATTACTGTTCTGTGCTAAAAACTTAACTCTTTCTTGTTTGTACTTAAATAAGTGCTAATATCTGCCGACTAACACATGCTGTTTAGCAGCAGGAATTCCATAAAGGCTTTATTGCTAGTGCTTCTTTTTCTGGCCAGTCTGAGTAGTTAACTCCTTGTGAACCAGAAAGGAAGAAAATGAAAAGAATGAAAACACATTATACAGTCAACCATGCATAGACACATATGCATTCATATACCCATACAGGCCTTATCATCTGTCATAAGCAACTCCACAAGTATTCATGCATGTTTACATATATACACATATACATACACAGGTGTGTACAGACTAAAAGACCATTTGGATAGATGGATGGATGGATGGATGGATGGATGGATGGATGGATAAGGCAGAGCTCCACAAGCCAAAACATTCAACCAACAACTTTATTTCTTTTCTCTGGCCTTTTTATACTTTCTTAGACAAAAGTTCTTTAAGAAATTACCCCATAGATAGAATGTTGCATGAAATGGGAGTTACAGAAGGATGCCAATATTAAGTTCAAAGCAGTGTTTCATTCAAAGCAACAGTTTTCACATGGCTTTGCCTTTTCATCGTGCATACCTGTGAATTTATTCTTGGCCTAAATGTTTTTCTTTGAGCACAAATTTGTCCCAAGTCTATTTCTCTTTTTAGTGTAATTATGAAAGCTCATTGTATTTTTTTTATTATGTAGCCTCTACTTACTATTATGAAAAGCAGGCACATTCTATTCTTGATTCTAACTTTATTATATCTTTTTAGCATCTAAGACCATCTCTAAAAACTTTCTTCCTGAAATTATTTGAATCAATTCAGGAACTCTATAGAATCATTATCTATTTATCTATTCATAGGTCTGCAGAAATCTACTCAAAAAGGTGGGTCAATACCTAGTGATTGTTATATATTTAATAATAACAGGAGAATCATATTAATACCAGGAATCATTCCTCAACTATAATCTCTTCAGCCTTTCATAAAGGATCTGTCATGGCTTTACAGTCCAGGGCAGAACCATCTCAGGAAGATCACCAGATAGTTTTTAGCTTCTTCTAGATGGCTTCTGATAAAAGACTCTACTTATGAGTCTTAAACAAATTGAAGCTTTTATTCTAAGAAACAAAGATCTATGCAACTATTAGGCACAGTCCATGTGAATAAATACAAATTATGTGAAGATGCAAGTCTTGGACCCAGCATTATTTTACATAAAGGGAGCCCTAGAAGAAGATTCAAATAACTGATTGTTTTCTGCATCTGTGGTATTAGCTGATGTTAGCTTATGAATTATTTAAATTTCATGCTTGATTTTCATCAGGATAAATTCAGGAATAAATAATCAGGAGTTGTAAACACCCAATTTTCAGAATAAATGGTTATCACAAGAGAGGAGAGGAGGGAAGGAGAAATTACCCATTTCTGTGATGATCTTGAACACAAACAGATAATATATTGATTGGATACTATTACACTGTGGTTCAGCATCAAACAGTACACCTAGCCAAGCCCATCAACATGGGAAGAGGAGAGGGTGCTGGCAGTAAGAGAAAGAGTTGGGTGTGGAATCTCAGAGTGAATTCAGCTCATAGGAGAGTTGTTGGTCTACACAGCAAGATGTTGTGATCTTTGTCTTAAAAACCTCATCTGTACCTTTTTTTTTTTTTTTTTTTGGTTTTGGAGGAGCATTGTGATGAACAATCAACATGACTACAATTTTGTTTGTTTGCCCATTGTTGTGGACTTGAAAACACAGCTGAGCTAACCTGTTCTTTTATCTCAGTCTCTAGTTCTCAGGCTTCACTTTCACAGCTGCAGAAGCTCATGGGTGCTGGTGATTGGGAAATTGCTTGGGACTGTAGCCCAGTGCAAATTACCTGGTGGGTTATGACAACAATGAGAAGAAAGGGAAATGTTGACTCATATACCTGTTATGGCACAGTGAGGAAGAAACACTGATCTGTGGCATAAGGGACCGATCCAGTGAGATTATGGAGAGCTTTGCCTGCTGATCTGGCCGGGCCAGAGCTAGGTAGCTGAGTAACTCAGCCTCACAGCAGAGGCTGTCTTGTCATTTACCAGACCAGTGCCCTCATCTTAGGCAGGCACATAAACTACGATTTCTGGTCTCTTGTGTAGTTACATGTCATTGTATAGCTGAGTTCTAGTCTCCCCCCTGCCGTCTAGTCTCTGTTTCTTTTCTCTGTCATGTCTGAAAAGAGGCCATGGGAGGACCTAGAAATGAATGAACCTGGAAAGACCCTGGGCTTCAAAATGACAATGTGGGATGTTTACTGCCAACTTAGAAATATATATTTGGGTCATACATAAATCAAAACAACAACAAATAACCCTGTTGTATCATGCTGATAATACTTTACAATTTACCTTATAGCATGATGGGGTGGTTGGGATTAGTCTAATGAGTGTGACTTTGTCAACTTTTATTTCTTCTGCAAGAGAAGCTGAGAAAACTAAGCCTTAAATTAGACACAGATCACCCAGACTAAAACTATTGTTGTATTGGGAAGAAAAGAAGGGGCAGTGCTATGTGGTGGAGAATTAGCTCACAGTACAAATGGCTCAGGTCTTAAAGAGTGATCAGAAGAAATGAAGACTGAGTTCATAGGATTTGCCATTAGGAAGTCACTGGTGGTTTTTTAAGAGCCCAGTGTAGGGTGCTTATCAGATTGTAGAGCATGTAGGGATACAGGAACTGTGTATTACTAGAGACAGAGGATAATTTTGGGTGTAAAAAGAAGAAATGAAAAAATGAGAATCATGCTTTTACAAACCTAGGAATAATGTTCATACTGAAGTTGACAAAAGAAAATGAGAGTGGGGGTGGGAGGAATAGAGAAGCATTAATCAAGGGGGGCGGGGAATGTTAAGATACCTTAAAGTTTTAGTATTAGTAGTCCCTGCCAGTCAAGAACATGTGTCAAAATTCAGAATAACTTAAATAATTGCAAATATATGTATATATGTATATATATAAAACCAAAAAAGAAAATGTGGTAATGTCAAATATACAGTGAATTTAAAGTAAGAAAAATATAAAATAGGTGGGACCAATAACATTTATAAAATAATATATGTAGATATCTTATGTATGTACATGTATATATATATATATATATATATGTGTGTGTGTGTATATATATATATAACATGGATATCAGTAAATATAAATGAACTACAGTTAATGTATATTTTGGATTTGAAAAAGAAAGAAATCAAAAACATTAAGTGGTTTCTCACTGACTAGAAGCACAGAATACACATTCAGTAAAATGAGTACAAGGAAACTAAGAATTGATCTGAGCACCACTTACAATGAGGTAAAAATAAAACATTTCCTACAATCTAACAAAAAGTCAGGGTCTAACATTCCTTCATCTTTCCAGTGAGTTTTCTCAACATGACAAATACTACACCAAACAAGGAAATAATATTCTAACCTATAGAGCCTGTATAAAAAAGGCTAGGATTTAAAGATTTCAATTGGACCTAGCAATTAGTACTTTCAAGATTTGGGGGACAGGATGAAGCTAGTACATCAGGGCCGGGAAGATGGCCCATTGGATAAGGTACTCGCCATATAAGTGTGAGGACAGAGTTTGAATAGGTCCAACGGCTCACCTCTAATCTCCTGTAAGGTTCAGGAAGCAGAGACAGGATCCTCAGGCAAGATGGCTAGTTAGGCAATGAAAGGGCAAGCTTCTAGTTCCAAGGGAGACCCCACCTCAGGAAATAAAGTGTGAACAGTAGAGGAAGGACCTAACAACCGGCTCCTTCGAGTTGTCCTCTGTCTTCACATGAAGAATATAACATGTGCATGCACATATAAACAGATGTTAAGATAAATAAATGAATAAATAAATGAATGTGCTCTTTTTAAAAGGAATAAAAGGCCACCCAGGTCATCCGTTGCTTTACCACAGAGCATCTAGTGATGTAGAGTCACAGGACACCAGCAGCTCTTCAAAGCAATCATTAGTGACATCATCATACTTTTAGTACATATACTCAGCATCTCTTATATTTGTACATACCAAGTTTGCAAGTTCATAAGCAGTAACAATTCAAAGAAGTGAAAATAAAAAACAGAAACTAAAAACCCAATGAAGAATCCTTAAAATTGTGGTATAGAGCACACAGGGGATTGAGCCATTAGACTAATGGGGGCTATGTCTTTGAAATTAAAAATTCATGGTAAATAGGAAAGAAAATAATAATAATATTGATGGTGGTAATAAATAGATGTTGAGTACTTTCCCCTCTGGCTAGAGCAGATATCTCATCAAATATTATGGTTCCCCAAGCGATGAAGTGCTCAGAATAACATTTGTCTAGTAATATTGGGACAGATTGTTTCATGAGCATTTAAAACCTTTGGGATTTCTAAACAATAAGAGATTTTTGTATACAACTTTTTTTATAGTAATGAGATGACTGGTGTCAGAGGAATGAATTAGAGATAAGAGACTAAGTATACAAGCAGGTTTTCCATCCTAGGACCCTCAAACGGAGGGAGTTGTAGATAGCTGTGGTTGTGTTCTCTTTCCCTGTGATCCAAATGCCGAGTTGGAGTTCACCGGAGAACATCCACTAGCAGCCATGCCTGGGATCTCTTGACCCAAGTAATCACTGATCCTTGAGAGAGAAAAGATTTATGCCATCTGTTGGGAACGTGCCCAGACTCAGATTTTAGGAAATGAAGAACAGGGTGACTTTGCTAACCCTGGAAGGACAATAGAAATCGAAGCAGCAGAGAAGTTTCCTCCTGGAAGCCTCTGGGCATACCCTGCAGCAGATGACTTAGCGACATAAGCCCTGAGAGCAGACCCAAGGGAGGGAGTGAGCAGAGAGACACAAGATTGAGCATCACCACAGAGGAAAAACGGAAAGCCAGCTAGAGCACGCGGGTGTCAATGAGAGGGAAACAAGCAAACAGAAAACCACTCACGAGCCACAGGCACTTAGAGCCCTAAGTGCGGTTTAAGAAGATCTCCTGAAGTAAAATCTCAAGTTTCAAACAAACAAGACTTAGGAGCTGAACCAAAGGAGAAGCAGATCACCCTTGAGGCCCCAAATGTTTTCTTTGCTCATTTATCCAAAGGATCAGTTCCTTCTGGCTATTATGCTTGGAACTTTCTTGGTGTCTTCCTGAACTTTATCAGGGCTCACGAATTTGGTTTTGCGTTCTTTATCTAACAGCTCTCTGTATATACCAGAGTATGTTTTGCAAGCTGCTTTCTCAATCCCAGGATTTTAGAGAGTTGGTTAAGCTCTGCAGACTTTTAGCAGGCTGTGCTGTGCTGTGCTGTGCTGTGCTGTGCTGTGCTGTGCTGTGTGTGGAACTCAGGAGCTCTGTGGGTCAGGAAGGCTGGTGCACCAGGGATCTGGGATCTTAGGTTCTTTTCTTTCCTGTGGCTTTAGTCAAAGGCCTCTCCTCATGCTCTATCTCCTTGAAACTGTTGAGTAACCCTTTATTTGATAAGTTGGAATACAAATACACACACACACACACACACACACACACACACACACACACACACAGACACCCCCCCCCCACACACACGTGTTTGTAGGTTTTGGTGAGCATGGGTGATGGTGTGCATGTATGCTTTTATGTATGTGTGGGTGTGAATGCATGTGGAGGGCAGAGGGTGTTCTCTTGAGTCATCTTTTGTTTCTGACCCTGGAGGTTGCTGATTTGCCTAAATTGGCTGACCAGCAAGCAAGCCCCTGGGATCCTCCTGCCTCTGGCTCTCCTGTGCTGGGACTGTGAGGGAACACTGCCCACCTGGCATTATAGCATGGGTTCTGGAGGGTGGAATTCGGGTCCTCATGCTTACACAGCTAGTCCTTTACTGGCTGAGGGGTGTGTGTGTGTGTGTGTGTGTGTGTGTTTGTGTGTGTTTATTTATACATGCATATATAAATGTATATGTGTATATTTTTGTCCTATGACAATCTCTACTCTATTATATGTTTTACTCATAACTACTCATAGGGCCCATGACAGGTCAGTCTGAGTCATGTGGAAGTACATTTCAGCTTGCCACTTTTTTTAATCATGTCAGTTGACATTTTATTAAATGTATGCTCTATACTAACACGGAGGCTTTGATGAACTCCACCTTACTCTACTAGGAATGTAGAGTGGGAATGGATCACCTTCTCTTCAAATATGGATCTGCCCTGTGGCTGGGCTTCAGGCTGCATGAAGCTATCTCATTTGAGGGAGAAATTATTTTTCCCCTCAAATGGATTAAGGTCTTGGCCACTTCATGTGCTTCATCCTTCAAGAGAAACAGAGGGTTTGGTTACTTCCTTTTCTGTTTAATTCACATAGACATATGCATGCAAGCCAGCATTTGCTCTGTTTTATCCTCTTCCCATTGCTGCTGTTAATAGGGGAAATGAAATTCAAAGTAGATGAGTCTCCTGTAACAGACAACCTTGTATGCAGCTATGACTTTCTAAAACCTGTAGTGGTTTGTTCTTACACTAGGCTGGCCTGAATCATTAATGTGTAGCCCAAAGTGGCCTAAGACTTGTAACAGTGTTTGAGCCTCAGCATGACAATGTTGGAACTACAGGTGGTAGCCACGACGCCTGGCTACATAGCCTAGAGATTTGAATTTCCAAGATTAAATGGCAAAGTAACTGCAGATCTCAGGTGCATCCATTAATAGGACTGGAAGTTGACTGCAGTACAGCTTGCACTGGAGTTACTACTCACACAAAAATAGCATCACTATCCTGAGGTGTTATTATGGTCATGCCAAATCTCACGCATGGAAAATTTGTTCTTCAACATCACAGAGCTCTGAGGTGTGATTGGGTTGTGAAGGCCTGATTCATAAAACAATTCAATGACGGATTTGTAGTAGATGGGCTTTTGTGGCATGGTGGAAACAGGCTACATGGTGGAATCATATTTCTGAAAGCAAGGCCTATTCACCATTTGTCCTGTGCTCAGCTGTTCAGGACATCTATTTATCTCTTAGATGGTTATCCCACTCTGCTGCTCCCTCTCCTGATGGATACTAACCTTCCTTTAAATCTGGGCTCAAGTGTGACTAACTTAGAAAAGCCAGCAATGTTGCTCTGTGCTTTGTCACATGAAGTCACTACTGAGTCTTTACAAAGATACAGATTACATTGTTTTCTGTCAGCTAAGGGACTCCTCCTACCATGAGTGTGCCTACAGGGAGATGGAACATTGGTCCAGCAATCTCTGAATGCCTAACACAGTCCTGTCCTGTAGGAAGCAGTCTACACATAGTGAATCCTTAAAGGAAGACTCTATGGGGCAGTGGAAAAGCCTACAGGGACCAATGAGGAGGAGGCAAAAATGAAGTGGGTTTTCAGTTTATTATATCTGGGGATACCAGGAGGGCATTCAGATAAAGACTTTCCACTTCTTAGCAGCCGTAGGACTCCTACATTTCAAGTTCTGTAGACATTACCCCTGAACTGATCTTATGTGGATATATTATGGATTGGGCTGGATTCAGCTAGCTTGTAGTAGGAAAGAGATGCCCCATCTAAGTGCAGAAATGGAGAAAGAGTTAGTGAAGTGCTTAGAAAGATGTGAGAGGAGAAGAACAGAAGCTCTGTAGCACTCAGACACTAGCAACACAGCTCTTAATGCTGAAAAAACACGGAGTGGTTAGCGGAAATTTCAAGAAGACAGCGGAAGCTGTGGTCATAGATGTGGAAGAAACTTCCAGAAAGAATCAGGAGCCTTTTGTGAGCCATTCCCCCCTGGGACACACAGGAGGGAACTGGTGGGTTCCTCCAAACTCATAGCCATTTCCCATGACCTAACCATTGACCTAAACCAACAGGGAATATGTGGGCAAGGGAACCTATTCAATCGAATCCAGGAGGTCAGCCTTCAGGAGTGTAGGATAGGCCAGAAAGAGCAATGATAGGTCTTATGCAAAATAGACTCTAGCAGTAACTGTCTAATTTCTGTTGTCATGGCTCTTTGCAGCCCTTTTGTGTTTCTTTTAATGCAGTCTCTCTCTCTCTCTCTCTCTCCCTCTCTCTCTCCCTCTCCCTTTC
>CACVCL010032741.1:0-13483 GCA_902729485.2 Mus minutoides | reverse complement strand
CCCTACTTTGAGGCAAGGCCTTGGACCGTACAATCTTATCCATACAGTCCCTTCCACACTTAAGTGTACTATAAAAATAGGCAATATCGGTCTTAGCAAATTGCTTTATTATTCTAAATACCTGACTACTGTGAGAAAGCTTTTTTTCTTTATTTTTCTATATTTAAAACATTTATTTAATATCTCTTTCTCTCTCTCTCTCTCTTTCTCTCTCTCTCTCTCTCTCTCTCTGCATGTGTGTGTGTGTGTGTGTGTGTGTGTGTGTGTGTGTGTGTGTGTGTGTGTGCAGGTATGCCACAGTGTGCTTTTTATTATTGCGCAAACATATGCATCCTGGGTATTGAACTTAGATAGTCAGGCTTGGTGGTAAAGGATTCACCTTTACCTATGAATCCATCTTGCCAGCCCAGTGAGATGGACATGATGGCACACACCTATAATTCAGGTGCTTGGCAGGCAGAGGCAGGTGGATATTTTTTAAAGTCCAGCCTGGGCTATACAGAAAGTTCCAGTCCAGCCAGAATTACAGTGTAAGACTGTCTCAAAAACAAAAACCCAGCTATAGTGGTTTGAATGAGAATGGCTCCCATAGGTCATATATTTAAGGCTTAGCTCCTTGCTGGTGGAAATGGTTTGGAAAGGATTAGGAGGTGTGACCTTGCTAGAGGAGATACAGCACTGGGAGTAAGATTTTAGGTTCAAAAAGTTCCTGCCAAGCCCAATCTCCTCCCTATCTCCTCAACTTGTGAATAAGATGTAAGCTTTGGTGCCATGCCTACCTGCCTGGTGCCATGCTCTCTGCCATGATGGCCATGGACTCACACTCTGAAATTTTAAGCAAGCCTCTAATTAAATGCTTTATTTTTAATTTATCATTGGAGTTTTATAAGACAAATAAATAGAAAAAGAACCCAAGATAAGGAAGAGAAAACAGAGACCCAGTCTTTCGTATATTCAGAATCCTATTAAAAATATTAAACTGAAAGCCATGATATATATGCAATGAACCTGGTGCAGACCTGTGCAGACTCTGTGCATGCTGACTCAGTCTCTGTGAGTTCTTATGAGCTTTGACCATGTTGATTTAGAGGGTCTTGTTTTCTTTGTGTCCTTCATCCCCTCTGGCTCTTAAACTCTATTTCCTTTTCTGTCAGATCCCTGAGCCCTGAGGGGAAAAACTTGGTAGACACAGCCCTTGCAGTGTTGAGTGTTCTAAGGCTCTCACTTGTTGAAAAATATCTGGCTTTGGATCCCTTTATTTGTCTCCACCTGCTGTAGGAGGAAGCGTCTCTGATGAGGGCTAAGCAGGGCACTGATCTATGAATACAGAAGAAAGTCATTAGGTGATTAGGTATTTCATGGCTACGTTGCTACTTTTTTGACCTATGGTATTGGTTTTATCTTAGGTTCCTGGGCTCTCTAGTCTCTGGTTCTTGGTTACCCAAGCAGTATTGGGCATATGTTCGATCTTGTTGGGTGGGCCTTAAGTCAAATCAGATATTGGTTGGTTACTCCCACAGATTTTATGCCACCATTGCCCTAGCATATTTCATAGGCAGAGCACCATTGTAGCTCGAAGTGTTTATGGCTGGCTTGATGTTAATTGTCTTTTGGTAGCATGCAGAGTAACTTCATGCAGCAAGGAAACTAGGGCTGAAGGCTCTCTACAGACACTGGTTTGACTTTTCTATGTTCCAGATTCATTTTATTGATACATTTTAGGAAGCTTTTTCTGTATTGTTTCAATAATGTACCTCAACAGGCCCTACATTTTATATCTTTCTTCCTGTATTCTATCTCTCATTTTCCTATACTCTTCCCCTTTCTACATGATCCACCTGTTATAGTTATCCATCCATCCATCCATCCATCCATCCATCCATCCATCCATCCATCCATCCATCCATCACTGTCTATTCTATTTCACTTTTCTAATGAGATCTATCTGCACCCACTCCCCAGACATTGCTAGATCTACCTTCTGTGGCTCTGTAGATGGTAGCTCAGTTATCTAACTTAACAGCTAATGACCACATGTAAGTGACTATATACCATAGTTTCTTTCTGAGTTGGGGAATTCCTTATTCAGGATGATTTTTATCTAGTTCCATCCATTTACTGAGATTTTCATAATTTAGCTTTGGGGGGGGGGGCTTGAAAATACTCAATTATGTAAATGGACTACATTTTCTCTATTCATTCCTTTGTTGGAGGACCGCTAGGTTGTTTTCAGTTCCTGGCTATTTTGAATAGAGCAGCAGTGAACATGGTTAAGCAAATATCTTTCTGGTATGATGAGGTGTCCCTTGGGTATATATGCAAGAGTGATATAGCTGGATCTTGAGGTAGACCAATTCCCATCTTTCTGAGGACCCACACTACTGATTGACATAGTGGCTGTACAACATTTCCACAAGCAATAGAGGAGTATTCCTCTTGCTCTACATCTTCACCAGTGCCAGCTGTCACTTGTATTATTGATCTTAGCCATTCTGATGGGTATAAGATGAAATCTCAAAGTAGTTTTGATTTGCATTTCCCTAATGGATAAGGATGTTGAACATTTATTTAAATGTCTCTTAGCCACTTGAATTTCCTCTTTTGAGAATACTGTTTAGATCTGTCCTCCAGCTTTTCAGTGAGGTGTGTGTGTGTGTGTGTGTGTGTGTGTGTGTGTGTGTGTTGGTATCTATATTTTGACTTCTGAATGTAATTTGAATATTAACTCTTTATAGGTTGTATATTTGATAAAATTGTTCTGTAAATAACTATTTCTTTTATAATATCTGTTAGCTCTAGTATTTCTTTTTTTAGTTTTTGTCTGGATGCCCTGTCTATTTATGAGATTGAGGTCCTGATGTCTCTCAATATTGGTGTATGAGGGTCAATATGTGATTAAAGCTGTAATAGTGTTTCTTTTATGAAGTTGTATACCTTTATGTTTGTTACATAGATATTAGGAATCCCAATGTCCTTGTTGAATTTTCCCTTTGATGAGTAGGTAGTGTCCTTCCTCATATCTTCTGAATAGTTTTGGTTTAAGTCTATTTCATCAGATATTAAAATGGCTATATCAGCTTGCTTTTGAGATCCATTCAACTGGAATATCTTTTTCCATCCTTTTACTCAGAGGTGATGTTTATCATTGATGTTAAGGTGTGTTTCTTAGATTCAGAAGAAGGATGTGGTTATTGTCTTTCAGTTTGTATATATGGTAGGCTACATTTGTTAAGTATGTTGACCCACTCCTGCATCTCTAGGATGAAGTCTACTTGATCATGGTGTATGATCTTTTTGATGTGTTCTTGGATTTACTTTTTTAAAATTGAGATCAATTTGCACTCTTCTACAGTTGAACCAGCATCATTTATTGAAAATACTGTCTTTTTCCACTGGATGATTTTAACTCCTTTGTCACAGATCAAGTGACTATAGGTGTGTGGATTTATTCTATTGATCTACCTGTCTGTCACTGTACCAGTACCATGCAGTCTTTATCACAACTGCTTGGTAGTACAGCTTGAGGTCAGGCATGGTGATTCCCAGAAGTTCTTTTATTGTTGAGAATAGTTTTCGCTATCCTGTTTTGTTGTTGTTGTTGTTGTTGTTATAGATGAATTTGAGAATTGCCCTTTCTATCTCTGTGAAGAATTGAGTTGGAACTTTAATGGGGATTGCAATGAATGTATAGATTGCGTTTGGTAAGATGACCATTTTTAGTATATTAAACTTGCCTATCTGTGAGCATGGGAGATCTTCCGTCTTCTGAGATCTTATTTGATTTATTTTTTCAGAGACTTGAAGTTTTTGTCATACAGATCTTTTACTTGCTTTGCTATGGTCACACCAAAGTATTTTATACTATTTGTGACTATTGTGAAGGGTGTCGTTTCCTTAATTTCTTTCTTAGCCTGTTCATTCTTTGAGTAGAGGAAGGCTACTGATTTGTTTGAGTTAATTTTATATCCTGCCACTTTGCTGAAGTTGTTTTTCAGTTGTTGGAGTTCTCTTGTGGAATTTCTGGAGTCACTTCAGTATATATTTTCCCAGCCAGGTAGTGTCTGTCTTTGTCACTGACACTTATTTTCTGTATTCAGCACAATGCTGGGTCCCGTTTAAGTATCCAGTCTCTTAATCTATGTCTTTTTATTGGAAAATTGATTCAATTAATGTTAAGAGATATTAAGGAAAAGTGATTATTGCTTCCTGTTATTTTTGTTGTTAGAGGTGGAATCTTGATTGTGTGGCTACCTTCTTTTGGGTTGGTTGAAAGAAGATAATTTTTCTTGCTTTTTCTAGGGTGTATATTCTCTCCGTGTTGGAGTTTTCCATCTATTATCCTTTGTAGGGATGGATTTCTGGAAAGATATTGTGTAATTTTTTTGTGTGTGTATGTGGAATATCTTGGTTTCTCCATCTATGATAATTGAGAGTTTTGCTGGGTATAGTAGCCTTGGCTGGTACTTGTGTTCTCTTGGGCTCTGTATGAAATCTGCCCAGGATCTTCTAGCTTTCATAGTCTCTCATGAGAAGTCTGTGTAATTCTGATAGGTCTGCCTTTAGATGTTACTTGACATTTTTCCCTTACTGCTGTTAATATTCTTTCTTTGTTTTATGCATTTGGTGTTTTGATTTTTATGTAATGGGAGGAGTTCCTTTTCTGGTCAAATCTATTTGGAATTCTTTAGGCTTCTTGTATGTTTATGGTCATCTATTTCTTTAGGTTAGGCAAGTTTTCTTTTATTATTTTGTTGAAGACATTAACTGACTCTTTAATTTAGAAATCTTCACTCTCTTCTATACCTATTATCTTTAGGTTTGGTCTTTTCATTGTGTTCTGGATTTCCTGTATTTCTTTAAGGGAATTATTTATATCCATCTTAAAGTTCTCTATCATCATCGTGAGATGTGATTTTAAATCTAAATCTTTCTTTTTCTGGTGTGTTGGGGTATCCCAGACTTTCTGTGGTGGGAGAACTGTTTGTTGTTGTTGCTGATTTTAAAATTGGATATTTTCTTTATTTACATTTCAAATGTTATCATCTTTCCTGGTCCCTCCCCCCGCCCAGCCCTTGGAAACCCCCATCCCACCTCCCTACTTCTGTGAGGTTGTTCTCTCACCCACCCTCTCCCACCTCCCGACACTCACATTCCCCTACACTGGGGCATAAAGCCTTCACAGGACCAAGGGTCTCTTCTCCCACTGATGTCTGACAAGTGCATCCTCTGGTACACTTGTGACTGGATCCTTCTATGTGTATTCCTTGGTTGGTGGTTTAGTCCCTGGGAGCTTTTGGGGATCTGGTTGGTTGATATTGTTGAGAACTGGGTTCTGATGATACCAAGAAGCCTTGGTTTCTGCTGCTTAGGTTCTTGTGCTTGCCTCTAGCCATCTGGTTACCTATGGTGTTAGTTGGTCTTTCTGTCTCTGATTAGAGCTTGTCCCTTCTGTGGGCTTGGGACCCTGTGATCTTACACATATCAGCACTCCTGTGGAAACCAGCTCTCTCCTGGGTGGAATTTGAGTGAGGTGGGCTATAGGACAGCCTTAGCTCCAGGGCACAGATGGAGACCAGAAGGATCCTGTCCCCAGCTGTTCCACTGTTCCAATGTCCTGTGTGCTCCTGGAGGGTCACTCTTTGGTCAGTTATTGGAGCAAAAGTGGTAATATCACCTCTGGGCTTAGTAGTAGGAGCACTCCTGGGAGAGTAGCTTTCTCTGGGCAGGATTTGGGTGTAGAGCCACATCCTTCCTATTATTGATTGTATTTTTATGCTAGAACCTAGACTTCTGGAATTGGGAATATTGCAATGCTAGGTGCTGATATTTTTCTTTGTTGAGTGAGTGTTTTGTTCCTTGGTTTCTGTTTCCTCTCTGATTCTTTAATAAGAGAGTGTGATGGCTGTGTGTTGCCCAATCAGAAATTCTTCTGGAATCCTAATAGGTGTAGTTACTGGAAGTTCTTGGTAAAGTGTATTTCTAGGTATTGAAGCTGAATGGAGGCAGGCTACAGGGCAAGTCTTAAAAAGTATAGAGGAAGGTCGAAAAGAGAACATTCCACCAAGGGTCTGTTCAGTCCACTGTGAGTGGTGCCAGATTATGAGGAAAGGCCATAGCAGATGGTCTGCTATACAGCTGGGCATGAGACCCGGGGTGATGGGGTAAGACTTGGAAGAATGGAGGGTGAGGTAAAGATCTGCAGTTAGCTTATTTGGCTCCCTGGTCTGTGTGACCTATTGGTTCCCAGGAAGTGCTTGCTGGTTTTAGTGGATGGGATAAAGCAATAAGAGGAGGGAGGGTGGTTAGAAGTAGGATATCTGTGTGATCCATTAGAGATTAGAAAAGAGGGGGAAAATGGCAGCAGTTTTTCTGTAGCAGAACTGTGGATGAGACTAGGGAATTGAATTTGGAAAAGCTGAGGGAGAATTGAGGATCATCAGTTAGCCTATGTGGTTTGTGGGTAGGAGTAGCGTGTAGCTTCCCAGCAATGATTCTATCCCTGTTGGAACCATAAGAATAACTCCAACCAAGGTGAGGAAAGATTTTTCTCATGTGTCATGGATATTAAAAATTAATATTGTTAAAATTCTCATAAAAAGCAACAGATTTTGTTCAACTCCTATCAAATGAATATGACATCCATAAAATTAGAAAAAATGCAAATTCACATTGAAAGGTAGAAGACCCTAAATAGTCAATTAAATATTGAACATAAAGAGTAGTACTAAATTTCAAAGTATAATGCAGCTTAGGCATAAAAATAGAAATAGAACAGAGGACTCAAAAATAAAAATGACTCTGTGCCTCAAACTGAATTTTGGAAAATATATTATATTCAAAATATGGTGCTAAATAAAGTGGATATCTCCATGTATAAACTTAAAAATATATCATTATTTCTCATCCTATACAAAAAAAAATCATTCCAAAGTTAGTCAAATACCTCAAGAACTGAAACTTATAAACTTGTCAACATTGTCCTTTATGGAAAATATTATCCAGGGCCTGATGACTTATGGGTATGTATAACTCCAGAAAGAAAGAGTAGTAAAGAGCTTTTGCCAGGCAGGACCTCAGAAAACAGGAATATCAGTGTGAATGGGAAATTGCAGTCTCATTGGAAAAGGGTAAACTAGAAAGGTCTCCCATCTGTGGGATCTTAGGCTTTAGATTTATACTTTGGTTCTTTTTTTCCCCTTTGACCCTGAATACTTGGTCAGTAAACAACACAGAGCTCTGTATCTAACTCTAGAAACTATCTTCACTTGTGGTACAGATGATTAATAAATATTTGTTAGGAAGAATTCTTTGTAGTAACTGAGCTGTAATGCTTTGGACTGAAAGACTATTGTAAGAATTACATGAGTCATATATTCCCAGTTGAGATATGAATGTCTGTTTAACTTGAACATAACGACATGCTTTTGTGGAAAAAGTGAGGTAATATAGAAGTTAATTTTGCCATGAAATGATCCAGAACATTTTGTGACATTTTGAAGTTAGTGCCAAGTGTAGCATATGAAAACTATATTTTTTCCAATATGTCAACTCTAATAAAATGTGAACTTCCTGATCCCTCTTGCCAACTGCTAGGATTATAGGCTGTGCCATCCCTCTAAACATTTAGAACTTCAAGATTTAAAAAAAAATTGTATTGTTATAATTTAGATGATTTTATGGATATATTTCTAGCGTATTTATGGACAAACAGTAAACAGATTTTTCCCTTTACAGTCTGCTCTGCTGATATGCTTCTGATTACTAGCTATTGAAGATTCAATTTCAATGATTAGGTTTGTTGATTTGTAAAGTCCTTCCCTGTGGGCTACTAATACATCTGTACAAACAAGATTTATTTATTTATTGACTTCACATCTATATTATTGAAGCCAGGACTGCTTTAGAGATGAATTCTGGAGCAGATAAATTATTAGCACTTTCCTTAATCTTTTTTATTTACACAGATGATACTGTAATATCATGACTCTGTAGTATACCTGAAGAGTGAGATTCAAAAAAAATTTTTTTTGAGACAGGGTTTCTCTGTATAGCCCTGGCTGTCCTGGAACTCACTCTGTAGACCAACTGGCCTCGAACTCATAAATCCGCCTGCCTCTGCCTCCCGAGTGCTGGGATTAAATACATGTGCCACCACCACCTGGCTCAACTTTTTTACTATTACAAACTATTATGAACCAGACAGAATCAGATCCTTCAACCAGACCACTTCTTCCTCAGTCAATCACAAGGCAACCACAAGAAATAGGAATGGCAGAGCTCTAGCTGTAATTTAGTCTTTGGTTTCAATCATATTATAATGGCCAACAATACAATATCTGTGGGTATAAGGACCTGTATTGGAATGTAGTTAAAGATTACACTGATTTAGTAAAGTGGTACTTGTAGGTTCTCTCTCTGGGCTGGCTAGTTTTGTCAACTAGACACAAACTCCAATTATCTGAAAGGAAGCAATCAAACTAATGGTCCTTATTCAGCAACACATATATTTTAAGAAAGAGGTTGTGTTTATTTCAAGGAAAAGTTTTTAGACCTCTGCCTTTCTCTGCCCTGATGCATGATGAAGATTTCTATGCCATGTCTATTCTGTGGTGTGTGGTGATCATCTGGCCCATGTACTGACTAAGGACTGATCCATAAGGGCTCTCCCATTCTAAGGTTAATTTCTTAGTAATGAGTAAGAGTCAGTCACCCACTAAAATATAGAAAGCAGGAATGAGTTCATATAGGCCATGAAATTGTACCACTATTGTTGCTGAAATCAAGTATTAACTGTTTGGCTAACATACTAAAATCTAGAATTTAAAAACACATTCAAACAAACAAACAAACAAACAAACAAAGAAACAAAAAGCAAAACCCACCAAACAATGAGAGCAGTTTTTACAAACCAGAAGAAACTGTGATTTTTTTCAAAGACTTAAACCATGCAAAACTTATACTCAATATATATATGTTTGGATTTTTGTTGTTTTGACTGGCTGGGTAACTTTGGTTGTTTTCAAGGCAGTTTTGCTTGGAACTCATAATATAGTGTAGGCTTGCATAGGTTCACAGTAATCCACTCGCCTCAGCATCTTGAGTGCCACAATGATGTATATGTCAAATTAGTATCAATTCCCTCCTGACAGTCTCAATGCATTTTGTTCCCTATAAGTACTGATCAACTTTCTGCTGGAAATTTGCTTAGTATGCCTTTCCATTTTTTCTTAAATTTATTTCTGTGTCTCTATGCCTATAATATAAAGGTTATTGCCCATATTATTTTTATTAATTTGATTTGTCATTCTGGTGATCTCTAATTTTTAAATTTTTTTCTTTTATTAATTATTAATCATTCCATTTGTTTACATCTCAAATGATATTCCACTTCCTGGTTACCCCCTCCACCAACACCCCCCCCCGCCATCCCATGATATCTCACTTCCCAGTAACCCCTCAGCCACCACCCATCCCACATATGCTTTCCCCCTCCCTTTTGCCTGTAGGAGTGCTCCTCCACCCACTCACATTCTCCTGCCCCACCGATCCAGCATCCCCCTACTCTGGGGCATCAAACCTCCCCAGGACCAAGGGCCTCCCCTCCTGTTGCTGATGGGCAAGGCCATCCTCTGCTATGTATGTATCTGGAACCAAAGATCTCTTTAGGTACACCCAGTGGTTGGTGGTGTAGACTCTGGGAAAACTGAGTAGTCAGGGCAGCCTATGTTTTCCTTCCAATGGGGTTGCAATCCCGCCCTGCTCCTTCAGTTCTCTGCCAGCTCCCCCACCAGGTTCCCTGAGTCCAGCCTGATGGTTGGNGTTTTATGTGGTTGTCCTTTATCCACTTGAACTTGAGCTTTGTACAGGGAGATAAGGATGGATCAATTTGCATTCTTCTACATGCTAACTGCTGGTTGAGCCAGCACCATTTGTTGAAAATGCTGTCTTTGTTCCACTGGATGGTTTTAGCTTGTTTGTCAAAGATCAAGTGACCATAGTTGTGTGGGTTCATTTCTGGGTATTCAATTCTATTCCACTGATCTACTTGTCTGTAGCAGTACCAATACCATGCAGCTGTTTTGTTTTGTTTTGTTTTGTTGTTTTTTCACTCTTTATCTGTAGTATAGCTTGAGGTCAGGGATGGTGATTCCCTCAGAAGTTCTTTCATTGTTTGAGAATAGTTTTTGCTATCCTGTGTTTTAATTAATCCAAATGAACTTGAGAATTGCTCTATCTAATTCTATGAAGAATTTAGCTGGAATTTTGATGGGGATTGCATTGAATCTGTAGATTGCTTTTGATAAGATGGCCATTTTGACTATATTAATCCTGCCAATCCATTAGCATGGGAGATCTTTCAGTCTTCTGAGATCTTTGATTTCTTTGTTCAGAGACTTGACATTCTTGGTTAGAGTCACACCAGATATTTTATATTGTTTCTGACCATTGTGAAGGGTGTTATTTCCCTAATTTCTTTCTCATCCCTTTTATTCTTTGAGTAGAGAAAGGCTACTGATTTGTTTGAGTTAATTTTATATTCAGCCACTTAGCTGAAGTTGTTTATCAGCTTTAGTAGTTCTCTGGTGGAATTTTGGGGGTCACTTATGTATACTATCCTACCATCTGCAAATAGTGATATCTTGACTTCCTCCTTTCCAATTAGTATCCCTTTGATCCCTTTTTGTTGTCTAACTGCTCTGTTTAGAACTTCGTATACTTCTTGAATAGGTAGGGAGAAAGTGAGCAGCCTTGTCTAGTCCCTGATTTTAGTGGGATTGTTTTGAGTTTTTCCACATTTAGTTTGATGTTGGCTATTGGTTTTCTTTATTTTGCTTTTATTATATTTAGGTACACACCTTGAATTCCTGATCTCTCCATTACTTTTAAATTGAATGTGTATTGTATTTTGTGAAAGGCTTTTCCTGCATCTAATGAGATAGTCAGGTGTTTTTTTTTGTTTGTTTTTTTTTTTTTTTTTTTTTTTTTTTTTTTTTTTTTTTTTTTTTTTTTTTTTTTTTTTTTTTTTTTTTTTTTTTTTTTTTTTTTTTTTTTTTTTTGAGCTTACTTATATATTGGATTACATTGATGGATTTCTGGATGTTGAACCACCCTGCATCCCTGGGATGCAACCTTCTTGATCATGGTAGATGATGGTTTTGATGTGATCTTGGATTTGGTTTGCGAGAATTTTATTGAGTAGCTTTGCATCGTTATTCATAAGGGAAATTGGTCTGTAGTTCTTTTTGTTGTTGTTGTTGTTGGGTTTTTTTTGTGGTTTAGGTATCAGTGTAACTGTGGCTTCATAGAAAGAATTGGGAAGTGTTCCTTCTGTTTCTATTTTGTGGAATAGTTTGAAGAGTATTGGTATTAAGTATTCTTTGAAGGTCTGACAGAATTCTGCACTAAACCCATCTGGTCCTGGTCTTTTTTTGGGTTGGGAGAGTTTTAATGATTGCTTCTATTTCTTCAGGGGTTATGGGACTGTTTAGATGCTTTATCTGATCCTGATTTAACTTTGGCATCTGGTATCTGTCTAGAAAATCATCCATTTCATCCAGGTTTTCTATTTTGTTGAGTATAGACTTTTGTAATAGAATCTGATTATTTTTTTAATTGCCTTGGTTTCTGTTGTTATGTCTACCTCTTCATTCCTAATTTTGTTAATTTGGATATTGTCTCTGTGCCCTCTGGTTAATCTGGCTAAGGATTTGTCTATCTTGTTGATTTTCTCAAATAACCAGCTCTTAGTTTTGTTGATTCTTTGTATAATTCTTTCTGTTTCTACTTGGTTGATTTCAGCCCTGAGATTATTTCCTGCCTCCTACTCCTCTTGGATGTATTTACTTCTTTTTGATCTAGTGCTTTTAGATGAGCTGTTAAGCTGCTAGTGTATACTCTTTCAAGTTTCTTTTTGAAGGCACTCAGAGCTATGGGTTTTCCTCTTAGCACTGCTTTCATTGTGTCTCATAAGTTTGGGTATGTTGTGCTTTCATTTTCATTAAAATCTAAAAAGTCTTTAATCAATGTTTCTTTCTTTCTTTCTTTCTTTCTTTCTTTCTTTCTTTCTTTCTTTCTTTCTTTCTTTCTTTCTTTCTTTCTTTCTTTCTTTCTTTCCTTACCATGTTATCATTGAGTAGATAGTAGTTCAACTTCCATGTATATGTGGGCTTTCTGTTGTATTTGTTGCTGTTGAGGACCAGCCTTAGTCCGTGGTGATCTGATAGGATTCACAGCATTATTTCAATCTTCTTATTTCTGTTGAGGTCTGTTTTTTTGTCTGAGTATATGGTCAATTTTTGAGATGGTACCATAAGGTGCTAAGAAAGTATATTCTTTTGTTTTAGAGTGAAATGTTCTGTAGATATCTGTTAAATCCATTTGGTTCATAACTTCTTTTAGTTTCTCTGTGTCTCTGTTTAGTTTCTGTTTCCATGATTTGTCTATTGGTGTGAGTGGGATATTGAAATTTCTTACTATTATTGTGTAAGGTTCAATGTGTGTTTTGACCTTTAGTAGTATTTCTTTTACAAATGTGGGTTCCCTTGCATTTGAGACATAGATGTTCAGAATGCAGAGTTTATCCTGGTGGATTTTCCATTTGATAAGTATGTAGGGATTTTTTTATTTAACTTTTGGTCAAAAGTCTATTTTGTTGGTATTAAGATGGCTACTTCAGCTTGTTTCTTGGGATCATTTGCTTGGAATTTTTTCCCATTCTCTTACTTTGGGGGAACTTCTCTCTTTGACTCTGAAGTGTATTTCCTGTATGCTACCAAATGCTGGATTCTGTTTACATATCCAGTGTGTTAGCCTATGCTTTTTAATTGTGTAATTGATGCTATTTATGTTGAGAATTATTAGGCACCAATGATCATTGCTTCCTGTTATTTTTGTTGTTAGAGTTGGAATTAACTTTGTGTGTTTCTCTTCTTTTGGGTTTGTTGTGAAAAGATTAATTTCTTACTTTTTCTTGGGTGTAGTTTCTCCTCTTTGTTTTGGACTTTTCCTTCCATTATCCTCTGTAGGGCTGGATTAGTAGGAAGATATTGCTTAAATTTAGTTTTGTCTTCAAAACTTTCATTTCTCCATCTATGGTAATTCCAAGTTTTGCCAGGTATAGTAGCTTGAGCTGGCACTTTTGATCTCTTAGGGTTTGTATGACATCTGCCCAGGATCTTCTGGCTTTTATAGTCTTTGCTGAGAAGTCTGGTGTAATTCTGATAGGTCTGCCTTTATTTGTTACTTGACCTCTTTCCCTTACTCCTTTTAATATTCTTTCTTTGTTTTGTGTATTTGGTGTTTTAATTATTATATGATGTGAGGAATTTCTTTTCTGGTCCCATCTGTTTGGAGTTCTGAAGGCTTCTTGTATGTTTATGGGCATCTCTTTCTTTAGGTTAGGGAAGTTTTCTTCTATAATTTTGTTGAAGATGTTTGTTGGTCCTTTGCATTTGGAATCTTCATTCTCTTCTATACCTATTAT
>CACVCL010032737.1:0-13497 GCA_902729485.2 Mus minutoides | reverse complement strand
AAAAAAAAAAAAAAAAAAAAAAAAAGATTTATTTATTTATTTTATGTATATGAGTATACTATAGCTGTCTTCAGACACATCAAAAGAGGGCATCAGATTCCACTACAGATGGTTGTGAGCCACCATGTGGTTGCTGGGAATTGAACTCAGGACCTCTGGAAGAGATGTGGTTGCTGGGAATTGAACTCAGGACCTCTGGAAGAGCAGTCAGTGCTCTTAACTGCTGAGCCATCTCTCCAGTCCGCTTCTTCATTTCTCTCCCTCCGTTCCTTCCTTCCCTCCTTCCTTCCTTCCTCCCTCTCTCCCTCCCTCCCTCTCTTTCTCTTTTTCTTTTCTTTCTTTCTTTTTTTTTTTTTTTCTTTTTTGGTTTTTTGAGACAGGGTTTCTCTGTATAGCTCTGACTGTACTGGAATTTGTTCTGTAGACCAGGCTGGCCTTGAACTCAGAAATCCACCTGCCTCTGCCTCCCAAGTGCTGGGATTAAAGGCATGCGCCACCACTGCCTGGCTTCTTTCTTTCTTTCTTTCTTTCTTTCTTTCTTTTTTTTTTTTTTAACAATTATAAAGATTTCTACCAAATGAGATTATGGCTACATAATCATTTCTAGCTATATCCTCTCTTAAATTCTGATCATTTCTAAATTCCCCAGCAAGATAACATTAGAATAACTATCTCCAGGCCCAAGCCTAAGGAACTAGGATGTTGACTCTTCATAACTTCTTCCTGCTGAATATGGGCATTGAGATACCCTGAAGGGATGGGGGGAAGTAGAGAAAATGTGGGAGTTATAACCAACAATTGTTATAGTCCCTGATGTCTATGTTCTGACTGGATCTGGCTGAAAGTCCATGAAATCAGGAGTTCAAGCAGGTCAGTTCAGCATGTCTCATGATGAAACTCACTAAAGCAGTACATTCTGCAATATACAAATCTCAAAACAAAATTCAAGTATCCTTAAGATACCTGTATGGATTGTATTAGTCTGTGTAGGGTGTACAGACTAGTTAGGATGAAATTCTGCTCCAATCATAAGTCTTCATTCGTGCCATGTGAGGGATGACACAAAGAATCTTTATCTTTTTGATTCTCTTGAATCTAGTTCTTCAGGGGAGTCTGCCTCTAAAAGTCTGATCCATAAGTTGGGTGGTGGTGGCGCACGCCTTTGATCCCAGCACTTGGGAGGCAGAGGCAGGTGGATTTCTGAGTTCGAGGCCAGCCTGCTCTACAGAGTGAGTTCCAGGACAGCCAGGGCTATACAGAGAAACCCTGTCTCGGAAAAACCAGGGAAACTATTTACCATCACATAGGAAGAAGTCAAAGCAGCTCAGAGCTGGCCTGCAGAATGTTTGCTAGGACAATAGCTTTAATCTACAGAATGTTTGCTAAGGGCAATAGCTTTACGGAATAGATGGACTTCCCACTGAGAAGGGAATCTTCATTACAACCAGGTAAAGCAAACTAATTGTAAATCAGAAGCAAGTTAGTAAATTCCTCTTCTTTAGAATCTACATGGACCTTAGAGATAGGGAAGTTATAGTAATACATTAACCCCCTGGCGCCAGCCCCCACAAGGAGTAGAGCAAATTGTGATGTATTCATTCCTATTGTATTGTGTCATTGTAACTTGATGGATATACCTCGCCTGGTTTCTTCCCCGCTGTATAAAAGTTTGGTGCTCAATCTCACAATTACACTCAGATATTACACACTCCCTTGTGTGTAAGTCTGTTTGTCACTCGCCGAATCCTGCCCATTTGCTTCAGAGAACTCTGACATACACAGACAAGGGATCCAGAGGGTCTGTAACAGCGATGTATTAATTCAGTATTATGGATATATTTCCTAGGCTAGGCTCAAACTTCTGGGCACATGAGACCCTCCTGCATCAGGTACAGTATCAAATAAGTTTAATCCTAGCACTTCGGAGGCAGAGGCTATCTCTGTGAATTTGAGGCCAGCCTAATCTACATAGAGAATTCCAAGCCAGACAGGATTACACAGTGAGACTCTTAATAAAAAAAAATAATATTATTAATAATGATGATGATGATGATGAAGGAAGAGAGAGAGATTATTACAAAGAACTGCTGGAACTCTCCCCTTATTCTCTCTCAGTTTATCTCCAGCTTGTTTGCGCTTCTACTTTCTGTCAAAAGCTGAAGCTGAACAAGGCTCTCAAGAGAAAGTGAACAAATGCCAATGGCTGTCCAATACCGTGAACAAAATACATTTATTTTCTTTTACTCACTGAGCCATCTCACTGGCTCAACATTTCTTTTCTTTACCAATTACCAGGCTCGGATATCCTGATATAGTAACAAAAAAATGAACTGAGTCACTGGATATTACAGTTTCTGATCTGGCAATATTAAATATATATATTTTTTTCTATCATTCACCCAACTTAATCTAAATCCAACATTTTAAATGGAGAAAGCACCCCCTGCAAATTTTATGTCAACTAATGAAAACAAATACTGTTCTTTACGTGGTTATCTAACGCACTAATGATTCCCTCCCACCACCCTCCTCTGACAGATGCTACAGCTGCCTAACACAAACAAATGTTCTCAATTAAGGCTGAACATGTAGCCAGAAATAGTGCTGAATGCCTTTAATCCCAGCCCTCTGGAGGCAGCTGATCTCGGTGGGTTTGAGGCAACCTGGTCTACATAGTGAGTTCTAGAACAGCCAGAGCTACATTGTAAAACCCTGTCTCAAAATAAAAGAGTGCATGAAAGCAAAAAATTTATCTAATAAATAATTAATACTTATCATGTAAATCAGGTTATTACTACATTTAAATTACAAAATGCTGGAGAGGTCACTTTTTTTAAAAGATGACTTTTAAAACGTGTTATATAAGTAGAAATTAGTAATTGCTTTTGCTAGTTTTGTCTTATACAGAATAAGTGAATAATTTTTTTAATTATACATCCTGATATACTGTGATCCTAGTACTTAGAAGGTAGAACAGGGGCTGGTGAGATGACTCAGCAGGTAAGAGCACCCGACTGCTCTTCCGAAGGTGATAAGTTCAAATCCCAGCATCCACATGGTGGCTCACAACCATCCCTAACGAGATCTGCTGCCCTCTTCTGGAGTGTCTGAAGACAGCTACAGTGTACTTACATATAATAAATAAAATAAATCTTTAAAAAAAAAGAAGGTAGAACAGAAGAATAATTTTCAGCTTTTTAGTGTGTTCAACGCTACCCTGTGCTACATGAAATGCTGTTTCAAGAAAATAAAGCATAGGGCTGGAGAGATAGCCCAGTGGTTAAGAACACTACCCAGAGGACCTGGGTTCAATTCCCAGCACCCATATAGCAGCTCACACCTGTCTGTAACTCCTACTCTGGAGGACCCAACACCCTCACATACATACATGCAGACAAAATACCAATGCACATGAAATACAAATAAATTTAGAAAATTAAGAAAGAACGAAAGAAAGAAAGAAAAGAAAGTGCAGGGTTTGGAGAAATGGTTCGGAGGAGGTTAAGAGCAGTAGCTGCCCTTCCAGAGGACTCAGGTTCTGTTCCCAGCACGCACACAGTGGCTCAGTCACACCTCTGTCACCCTAGTCCCAAGAGAGCTAGCACCATCTTTTAGCCTCTGCAGGCACCAATCATGTTTGTAATGAGCAGACATACACACAAGCAAACTACCCATACACATAAAAATTAATTAGTTAGTTAAAAAGCTAAACTTAACAAAAACAAGGTATCATTTTCAGCACATATCAGGAATATAACTCTTCTAAATCTAAATTATTAATAAATGAACATTAGACATGCCATTCATTCACCAAAGAAACACTGGACTATGCTTTATATAAAATCTAAAATGAGCACTGGAAGGTATACTGATTACCATGTAATAACTTAAGTCAAGTCTCAGAAAGTTCCGTGCTCCACCTTCAGTTAATCACAACACAGAATTTTACCTAAAACGCTGACTAAAGTTTTACAGTATATTTTAATTACACTAAAAAGAAAATAGCACAATGGTATTGGTATCAGTAACTTTGAAGACCATAAACACATGATCACATACCTTCTGTAAATCAGCTGGTGATGACTTTTTCCTTTTTCCCTCTGTAACAATCTCTACAAAAATGAAAGACATAATAAAAATCATTACTTAATATCTAAATGACAGAATTTAATGAACAGGATCCTTTTATATCTACCCTGTACTTAAAATTGTTTGTTATGCTTATAATACACTGATATGATCTGTAGACCCTAAGGGGCAAAAAAAAAAAACAAAAACAAAAACAAAACCTAACCTAAAGACCAAAAAAAAATCTCTCATGTGTCAGTGTAACAGACATCATGTGTCAGTGAAACGGACAGTCACAAGTTTCCAGCAGCTGGGCGGTGGTGGCACATGCCTTTGATCCCAGCACTTGGGAGGCAGAGGCAGGCGGATTTCTGTTCGAGGCCAGCCTGGTCTACAGAGTGAGTTCCAAGACAGCCAGGACTACACAGAGAAACCCTGTCTCCAAAAAAAAAAAAAAAAAAAAAAAAAAAAAAAAAAAAAAAAAAAAAAAGAAAGAAAAAGAAAAAAAGGCTCTAGCATGAGATGAGGACACTTTAGAAGAACTAAACAGAAATTTCCTGATAAAAACTTCATGGTAGAATCAGATGATTGGGCAAATGCTCATGATAGAGAGCAGTTGGCAGTATTCTCATTCTCTCTCTCTCTCTCTCTCTCTCACACACACACACACACACACACACACACACACACACAAAGTCATACAACGCTGCATAAATAGAAACACTTTAACTCTTTACTCATCAATGTTTTCAGACTTCCTGTGGGTTTTACTTATATAAATTCTCAAAATCAGCAAATAATTTGCTTAATACTATCATGTGCCACTCATCTCGGGTATAATGAGCACGCCTTTAATCCTAGCACTCAGAAGGAAGAGACAGGTGGGTCTCTGTGATTTCAAGGCCAGCCAGGTGTTCTACATACCAAGTTCCCAGACAGCCAAAGCTAATGGTAAGATCCTATTAAAAAAAAAAACTGTAATCTACCAAATTATATAGCTGACTTCGTAATAAAAACTGCATACAGCCGGGCGTGGTGGCGCATGCCTTTAATCCCAGCACTTGGGAGGCAGAGGCAGGCAGATTTCTGAGTTCGAGGCCAGCCTGGTCTACAAAGTGAGTTCTAGGACAGCCAGGGCTGTACAGAGAAACCCTGTCTCAAAAAAACAAAAGAAAGGGGGCTGGTGAGATGGCTCAGCGGGTAAGAGCACTCGACTGTTCTTCCAAAGGTGATAAGTTCAAATCCCAGCAACCACATGGTTGCTCACAACCATCCGTAACGAGATCTGGCTCCCTCTTCTGGTGTGTCTGAGGACAGCTACAGTGTACTTACATATAATAAAAATAAAATAAATTAAAAAAAAAAAAGGAACTGTGCATCTTTTTTTTTTTTAAGATTTATTTTATTTATTATATGTAAGTACACTGTAGCTGTCTTCAGACACTCCAGAAGAGGGAGCCAGATCTCATTAAGGATGGTTGTGAGCCACCATGTGGTTGCTGGGATTTGAACTTATCACCTTTGGAAAAGCAGTCGGGTGCTCTTACCCGCTGAGCCATCTCACCAGTTCCCCGGAACTGTGCATCTTAAACCGAGATTATGATTACACCTAAAGTTCTCCATTCAAAAACCCCCAAATGATACTAGACACTGCATTTTTCTAGTATGTCAATTTTACTTGACCCCAGGGAGCAGGAATATTAAAACAACTCATCAGTAGAGAAATGCATACAAAAACACCTTTATGTCTTGCATAAATATAATTTCAAAGGCAAAGAATAGCTAGTATCTTTAAAATATGCAGTGGGACAAAGCTAGGTGTGGTAGCAACACACCTAAAATCCTAGCACCACAAAAGTCTGAGGCAGGAGACCCCTGAGTTCCAAGGCTGCAAGACAACGACCATTCCTCCAAAAAATAAAAAAAATAAAAAATAAGACAAAAATATTGATAAGATCGATTGCATGTGAAGAAATCTTGGGAGTTCAACTCTGTCAAACCGAGTCCTCAGAGATCTGAGCTCATAGCCTTCACTTCAACCATAAGAGCTTTAGACACATTGCCACCAGGCATACCTAAATAGATTTGGAACTGCTGAGTCTAGCTCTACCAAAATAAATCATATAATGAGAAAGTTTACAATGGGTTGAGCTGAGTTGTTGGTTGTGTAAGCCTTTAACACCCCAGCACATAAGAGGCAAAAGCAGGCATATCTCTGAGTTGGGAGGACAGCCAGGTCTACAAATAGTAGTTCCAGGATAGCCAGGACTACACTGAGAAACTCTGTCTCAATAAACCAGAAAGAGGAAAAAAAAGGGGGGGGATGAGGGGGCAGCTGGGCTGGCCTGTAACCCCACCATTGAGAAGAGGTAATCAGGGGGACTGGGAATATGACCCCATCCTGAGTTACACAGGGAGACCCTTTCTCAAAAACAGAAAAAGAAAAGAAAACAAAAACAACTCAATGAATTCATCGACGCTGTTTTATGTACTAGACAGTGCATTTCTATGCACACGGGAGCTGACTCCAGGACTTAAGAGGTGCACTTAACAGATGAGATGTATAACAATAACTTGTCGACGGGGATGGGGCTCTATCTCAATTTTATACAAAACTTAAAAGAGGTTCTTGAGTTTCAAGTCTTAAAACAATTCCAAAAACCGGGCTGAGATTTAAAAAAATTTTTTAATTAATAATAAAAACCCGCTTCAAATCCTTTGACTTTCGAATCACTTTTGGAAGATGCTGGAGGCTGGAAAAGAAAAAACGCTATTAAACGAGCCTGGACAGCAGGAGTATTTATTTACTCGAGGAGCTGCGGGGCGACCGACAAGCCCCGTCTTCCTCGCTTGCAGCTCCACAGATCTGCAAAGGAAGGAGGGAAGCCGGCCAGGCGAGGGGTCAAAGGATCCCAGGAAAGTGACATCTTGTGCGGGGAAGGTGGGAGCGAAAGAGAACGCGGGTGCAATTGCGAGGAAGGCGTGGCAGGACAGCGGCTCTAGCTAGTAGAGAAGACAGATGGACCGAAGACAATCAAGGAGCGTGTCCCGAGGAGGGAGCATACCAAAGGGGTGCAGAGGGGGCAGGCGGCCGAGGCTCTCCGACAGCTGCGGGCGCGGCCCCCCAGCCCTCCATTATGCGCGCCCCCGCCGCTCCCTCCCTCCGTCCCTCCCTCCCTCCCTCCCTCTCTCCCTCCCTCTCTCCCTCCCCACCGCGCCGCGGAGCCGTCGCCAGCCGCGCAGGTAGCACGGTCGGCTCGGCCCTCGCGCCGGCCCCCTCACCTGACGAAGCTCGCCGACGCCCAGGCCTGGCCCTGTCCATCTTCTCCTCCGCCGGCTCCTCCGGTCCCACTTCCTGGCGCTGTCACCTCAGGACCCCTCGGGCTGGGGAAGGGAGGGGGAGGGGAAGAGAGAAAGCCAGAAGTGGGATTCGCGCCTGCGCACTAGCCGTCGCCTCCCCCCGACCGGAAGTCCCTTGCCCCTCCCACCTCTGCCAAAGGGAGCGCTTCCTGGGCCATGTTGTGCCTGCGTGCTGTCGCCTGACGTTCTGTCGTTCGTTAGGTGGAGGGGACTTTCACCACGAGGGACCCTAAGGAAAAGTAAAACTTGACTCACGAATTTTTTAACCCGTTGACTTTAAAATTTGAGTTGACAAAAATTACAGAGACCGAGTACCTCCGGCTTTTATGCCTTTTGAATGAAATTACCCCCCAAAATATGAGAAGCTACTGTCTGTGCTATTTCTGGCTCTTTGTCCTCAAGAAGCCTACTCAAACTTAGAAACAAGGGCAGCAGAATGTAGTTGTTCCTGTTGTTTGGTGTAAGAAATAAACAAACATGAGTCTCTTCTATCAAAAACTATAAAGTGTGTGTTTGATACTGTTAGGCCTCGCGAAGTCCGTAATCTCCAAAATAACAGTCGTGGCCCAGCACTTAGATCTCTGATAGTTAAATGCCAGCACTCTTTCCCTTGCCTAGCAGATGGGGCAGATGGCTCCTTGTTGACATATACCTGTGGTTGCATATCAAAGTCCCCATCCACAAATACCCCTACCTCAGCCTGCTCGCCTCTCACCTTCCCTATTCTGCAGCAGGCTAAGCCTCAGGCTGTCCCACAGCTCCACTCTCGGGGCCAAGGATTCACTCCCTGCACCTGCCGTCTGTTACTGTCCCACCGTCTCCACTATTCTCTCCCATTGTTCTTCCTGTGCCCCCTCTGACACAGGAGCAAGAAACTCACATCTTTTTTTCTCCCCCACCTTGTATGACATTTAGACACATGTTTTAATCTTCCCACCCAGTTGGAGCCAGGAATGTGATGTTTTCCACGACCCAGTTTCCCCTTCTCATTTCCTGTGTGCTAATTATTTTCAGAATAGCCACTAGAATTCAGACTATGTGGTCTGAATATGCTTGACCCAGAGAATGACATTATTAGAAGGTGTGGCCTTCTGCAGTACAGTGTGAGCTTTAAGACCTTGGTCCTTGTTCTGTTAATAAAAAGGAAGAGGAGGAGTATGTTTGGTGGCTGTGCAGTCAGGTGCAGCCATCCCTTTCCCCTATAGAGTTTATTCAGGGCATGAGGAGGAGAGTTGAGGGGGTAGTACAGATGTAAGATCCAACCAGAAATACCCCTATTTCAAACACGGGTTGTTGGTGCACCCCACGAATCACGAGACCTGTCTTGATGCAAAAAGCATGAGGATTTTTAATCGGAGCTCCGGGACGACCCGTATCCCACGCAGGGGACAGGGGGATCGACCTCGTGGCTCGAAAATCAGGAGCTTTTATAACAATGGGGTAGGGGGGTTGGGNAGTCATGTGCTACCTTAGGCAACCTCCTGGGGCATTGAGACATTCTACAGAGATATTCAGAGGGCGTTGGCTATTCTGTGATTGTTCCAGGAAAGGCTTGCCAGTACCTAGAGCCATCGGTATTTTTATTTTAAAGGTTCACTTTCCCCCCTGACACAAGGGACTCTATTTTGTCTTTGGTTCCGTACTACTCTTTCACAGAGAGAGAGAGAGAGAGAGAGAGAGAGAGAGAGAGAGAGAGAGAGAGAGAGAGAGAAAAGAGTGGACGCCATGAGCACGTGGAGAGAGATGGGGGAGGGGAATGGGGAGACAGGCGGAAGGAACAATAGGACAGAGCAGGAGGCAAGAGAGCAGAACAGAAAGGGAAGAAGGCAAACAGCCCCTTGTATAGTCAGTCAGCCATGCCTAGTTGTTGCCAGGTAACTGTGGGGCAGAGCCTAGACAAAATGCTAACAGTTCTAGCTGCCAATCTTCTCCTATTTGCCTTTGAACAAGATGTAGAACTCTCAGCTCTTACTATACTATGCCTGCCTTGACACCGCCATGATTCCCCTCCCGCCTCCCCCATGATAATGGACTGAACCTCTGAACCTGTAAGCCAGCCCCAATTAAATGTCATCCTTTATAAGAATTGCCTTGGTCATGGTGTCTGTTCACAGCAGTAAAATCCTAAGATATGCTCAGAGCCCCCCACCCATGGGAAAGACACAGGTCACCACCTGAATTACAATATAAATCAACTCAGAAATCCACCTGCCTCTGCTTCCTGAATGCTGAGATTAAAGGTGTGCGCCACCACGCCCGGCTCAACTTTGAACTCTTAACAGATCATTTGGATTATGGAGGACTCATTTCAGTACTATAGTAATCTGAAGTTTGGCTATGAAAGACATTTGCAGGTTTGTAAGTCATTGACGAGGGATCCCTTCATCATGATCCACTTTGGTCCCCAACTTCCATCTCTAGTAACAAGAGAAGCCAAGCATCACAATTGTTCCTCCTCATGATTAGAATGCCATATGAGAAGTAAAGACGGCTTTATTGAAGACTCCAGCTTAGAAGAATGCAATTTGACTTCCACATCTGTAGCCCTGGGAAGATACATGAAATTCTGTAGTGGTTATTCCTGGTTGTCAAAAATATTCATTTATTCATTTCAGGTGTTCATTGGAGTGATGGAGGCAATGCCTTTGTGTCCTGATCTTACTCCGACTCCATTTTCTGTCTGCTCAGGCATATTTCCAGCCTCAGTCCCCCAGCTCCCCATAACTCCATCCACATTGGTAGCACACTGAAGGTTTCCATGACCCTGAAGGAGCTCAGTGCAACTAAGATAACTGCTGAATGTATAACCAAAACAACTGCTGTGCCCTGCCAACATCATATGACAAGATTTCCCCTGACCCTACAGGAAGCCACTGTGGGATTTCCTTTATAAACTCTATCCCTCTGCAGCTTTGGTACCAAGAGTTCTTTGTGGCAACAGCCTGCTCTCAGTCAGTAGCTTAAATAATGGACTCTTATTTGGCTTATATGTGTGATGATCTGTAAGCTTCTTAACTGAACTATTGCAAAGTGTATTTATACGTGGGCATATAAGTTGTACCGGTGTTATTTATTTTATTCTGATATGTAGGTCAATACTCCGGTTTAAGCTGTGCCACCAGGTTGGTGAATCAGTGCCTTGACTCACTGAGCCACCTGGCTGACACAACATGCTGCTCTGTCCTAAAGATTAAAACATCACTTACTACTGTTTCCTCTTTTAAGAGTTAGTCCACCTTCCACCTTAGACCATGGCCCCATTTACCCCTAACCTTGAGGAGAAGGTCCTGGTGCCGGTGAGTGTTGTTGTGATTCACTAGAAACCTCAGTTGGCTACATTTGGCATTGCACTGAGGGAGAGTTGGTTGCCCCAACCTCTACTGAGCTCCTTACAGCTATTTAGAGCATGAAAAAAAAAATCCAAAGTGCTAAAACTGATAGCTTCATGCAGCTTACTGTTAAGGAAGCTGTGCTGAGTGGTACCCACCGAAGTGTGGATGTGGTTTTACATCAGAAAGATCATAAGCAAGCCAGGCATGGTGGCGCATGCCTTTAATCCCAGCACTTGGGAGGCAGAGGCAGGTGGATTTCTGAGTCGAGGCCAGCCTGGTCTACAAAGTGAGTTCCAGGACAGCCAAGGCTACACAGAGAAACCCTGTCTTGAAAAACAAAACAGGGCTGGCGAGATGGCTCAGTGGTTAAGAGCACCAACTGCTCTTCCGAAGGTCCTGAGTTCAAATCCCAGCAACCACATGGTGGCTCACAACCATCAGTAACAAAACCTGATGCCCTCTTCTGGAGTGTCTGAAGACAGCTACAGTGTACTTACATATAATTTAAAAAAAAAAAAGGAAAAGAAAATAAAAGAAAAAAACAACAACAAAAACAAAACAAAAAAAGAAAGATCATAAGCAAAGGTGACATCTCTGACTGTGATGTTTGAAGACCAATCTTTCACATCTGATTTTCACTTTTTATTTGAATGCTCTTGACAATTTGAATTGAGAGTCCTATCTTAATAAAATAAGAGCCATCGAATAAGAATAAAGTTAATACAGGAACTGGAGAGAGAGTTGAATGATTAAAAGCATCCACTGACCTGGAAGATCTCTCTTTGGTGCCCAACTCTCACATGACAGCTCATTTCCACGTGGAAGTCTATTGCCAGGAGTTCTGACCTCTTTGAGCTCCTGAATTCATGCGGTGGACATAAATTCACATAGGCTAACACACATACACATAAATAAGACAAATACATCAATCTAAGTCGGAGCTAATACCACAGGATCTGTCAATCATCTAGGCATGAGACAACCGCTCAGAACAGCTGATTCAACTGAAGACATGATAAGGATGTGGGAGGAGTAACTATTCCCTTAATGAGTCAATGTCCTTATACTAAAGGGCCCCTCCTTTAATGTGGTTGTTTGCAGATCTTCAGAGCTACGTCTTCCCATTTTCCTGAGTTCTAACTCATAAGGCATACTTTTTCCTTTTCCTTCTATCTCTCTCATCAGATACTATCCAGAAGCCAGGACGTGCTTTCCTTGGCATTCTGACTTCTTTAGTTTCTGTGAAGGCTTCCCTGCTGCCCACCCCTTTCCTCCCTCTGATGCTATCCTCTATTCACAACTCTAGGAAGCATGAATTTCTCTGTTTTCCTAACACCTGGGAGATGCTAGGGTTTTCTGTTTACCCTGCCCTGTTCTTTTTCTCTCAACTTCTAATAGAAAAAGTTCTTGAACTTCCTTCTGGGGTCCTTTTACCTTTATTAAATAAATTTTGTATTACATGGGTTGGGGGGGGGGTTTGCACAGGTACCACAGTGTCAATACAGAGATTAGAGAACAACATAGGGAATCAGTACTCACCCTCCACCACCATGGGGTCCCAGAGATCAAACTCAGGTTGTCAAGAGTAGCAGACAGTGCCTTGACTTCTGAGACTTCTGAGCCATTTTGATGACCCCTTTCAAAAATTCTTTTATGGATGAGACCAAACTGAGAAAAGGAAACACCTATTCCTCTGAATAGAAGCATCTCCACTTCTATTTGAATGGGATCTTTCCTGACAAAAGATGTGGGTCATGGTGCTGCTGTTTTGGAATCACTAGCTGAAGCGCCTTGATTTTTCTTCTCAGACTTAAAATTTGGTTTCTCGCCGGGCGTGGTGGCGCATGCCTTTAATCCCAGCACTCGGGAGGCAGAGTCAGGCGGATTTCTGAGTTCGAGGCCAGCCTGGTCTACAAAGTGAGTTCCAGGACAGCCAGGGCTACACAGAGAAACCCTGTCTCGAAAATTAAATTAAAAAAAAAAAAAAAAATTTGGTTTCTCTGCAGTATGGGAACATGCCCAGAATCCCAACATCTGATGATCAGATGTTCAAGGTCATCTTCAACATTATCCAGAGAGCTATGAACAAAGGAATAAGTTTCTTCTCCTAGTAATGATCATCAAGTTTTGATAGCATCTATTCAAATGTAATCCCTGACATCTAAATACTAGTGTAGGAGGAGCTGTCTAGCCGGAAGTAGTTTTGGATGTATGCACTGCGAGGCAAGCAGGGTCCTCAAAGTGAAGTCTTTTTTTTTTTTTTTAAGATTTATTTATTATTTATTTTATATGGAAGTACACTGTATCTGAGACACCAGGAGAGGGAGTCATATATCATTAAGGATGGTTGTGAAAGACCCCCAAAATGTTTCCCCCTGAAATGTACAGCTTTTGAATGCTCCCCAAGGCCTGTTTCCCAATCTCTGAGAATGCAGCCAGTGAGAAGCTCTTTGTTAGCAAGAAGACCTAGCCTGACTGTCTGTGTCAGAGACCCAGAGATAACTCCAAGATAGAGTTATTCCTATAATGCACTTAAAAACAATTTTCTTATGGGAACCTGAACTTTTACCCGATACCACCCTGCCCCGTCTATTTCTGAGGAAAACATGTTTGTCTTCCATTTTCTGAAAACAGTCTGATTTATCTCCCCTTTTCAAAAACAGTTTGGTCACAGATGTCCTGGACGGCCGCCCAACAGTTCACCGTAACCTTCAAAATATTTTCTACCCCCTCCCAG
>CACVCL010032736.1:0-13511 GCA_902729485.2 Mus minutoides | reverse complement strand
GAGGAACTGGGCTGGAGAAAGCAGGGTGGAGACAGAGAGGTGGGGAGCCCACCACAGACAGCCCTGGGAGCAGGAGGAACTGGGAGGGAGGTGGGAGTCTGGAATGTGAGTTGGTGTTCTGGCTGGCTTTTGGGACTATTCTCAGCTTCCGAGTGGGAAAGGATCCCATAGACCAGGGAATGAGCAGGGAGCTGGGGTTAGGAGGGTTCAGGGGTAGAGAGGGGCCCTAGACCAGGCAGGGCCTGAGGACAAGAAAGTAGCCAGAACTGAGGAATTGAGAGGTTAGTCAGCAAGACCTGGAGGTGCCAAAGGGCTCAGAGGATGACAATGAGTCCCCACTAAAGAGGCTGCTACTGAGACTGTTCCAAGGGAGGCTAGAGAAGTGGGCTCAGGATTTCCTGGTCTCCTATGGTGCATAGGATTTGTGGGAAATGACAGGAAAAAAAAACTGCTTGTGTTTTGCCTCTATCCTCTACTAGGAACTTCCACTGCTGGGTGGAGTCCTGGATGACCAGGCCAGACCTACAGCCGGGCTATGAGGGGTGGCAGGCCATTGACCCCACGCCGCAGGAGAAGAGCGAAGGTGGGCAGGAACTGTGCTCCCTAGGGGGTCTCGAAGCTGCAGCAGGGTAGGGTTGAGATGCCCAGAGGAGGCCAGCAATGGAGTTGCAGCCCTTGGTGTGTGTGTGTGTGTGTGTGTGTGTGTGTGTGTGTGTGTGTGTGTAGTGTACGTCTTTAGGAAAGATGTGAGCAGGCCCAAAGAAAAAGCATCTCTTCACCCAAATAGCACTGTCACCTACTCTCTGCTTCCAGCCATTCCAAAAGCGATGTCTGTATGTGTCAGAGAGACAGACAGACAGGCAGGCAGGCAAGCAGCACCAAGGCAAGGCCTGAGAAAGCACAAGGACATCCTCCCCCCTCCAAAAAAAAATTTAAATTAAATGCACAGATAGGGATACAAGGAGCATTGATGTTATAGAAAGTTCTAGAGAAAAACCCTTTATATAATAGTAACACTTGTTCTTTTGTGGGGCAAGTTCTAGTGCTAGGGACAGTCTACGTGACAGCTCCTCCTATCTGGGACAGCTACAGAGATGGAAATGTCTCTGGTTCTTACTGGTGGCAGCTGTAAGTGTCCCTATGCTGTGTCACCTTGTCATCCCAGGACAAGCTGCCAGAGCACAGTATGTTCAAGATGTCATCTTCATTCATCTAAAGTCACTGGACTCGCAGGTTCTGTTGGAAGCGGGGCAGGGACTATGGAGTTGGTGACGAGTGTCAGCATTAGGCGGCCTCTTTGTAACCTTGTCCGTATCCCAGTGTGACACGCCCGTGACTTCAGTTTCCATGTCCCATCTCAGGATGTGCCAGAATATCTCCACCCATCTCCAGCCCCCAACACTGTAGGTGTGGACAGGCAGTTTTACCTTCACAAACCCAGACCTCAAATTCAGTACTGGCTGAGGCCAGGCTGTGGCAGGCATTCATTTCTGCTCAACATGCTCAGTGGGTGAGGGCAGGACCTGGCCTTCGGGTGTTCTTAAGACACCTTGCGGTATATTTCTGTTTGTCTTATCAAGGCCGGGGAGCTTTATACAGAGAACTTTGCAGATATAACCCTACAGTAAAAGGTAGCTTGGAGAAGCGCCTGACTTGCCCCAAAGTCACGCAGCTAATGGAAGGCTAAACTTAGACTTGAGTGCCCATATCCAGTTCTGGAGTCTGTGCCCTGAACCCTCATCCCACATGCCTTCTGGGAATGGCTTCTCTGGTTAAAGTGTTATCTGATCTGAGGGCTTTCATGCCTGTGGTCCAATCCTGGAGGGGGTCTGGTATCACCCCCTGTGTAGCTCTGCTCATCTCTCTCTTTTACCCCAAACAGGGACATACTGTTGTGGGCCAGTCTCAGTGCGGGCCATCAAGGAGGGAGACCTAAGTACCAAGTATGATGCACCCTTCGTGTTTGCTGAGGTCAACGCTGATGTGGTGGACTGGATCCGGCAGCCAGATGGGTCTGTGCTCAAATCCATCAACCGTTCCTTGGTCGTGGGGCAGAAGATCAGCACTAAGGGTGTGGGCCGTGATGACCGGGAGGACATCACCCATACCTACAAGTACCCGGAGGGTAGGTACCTGCGCCCTCAGAGCCTTTAATGGAGCCTTGCAGATAAACACCTAGTTATGCCAGCCCATCCGGCTTGTGTATGCATTACATTTGGCAACCTATGTGTGTCAGTGACCCAAGGGTTATGTTGTAGCTTAAGAAATTCCTTAAAAAGCAGGGCGTCTTTAATCCCAGCACTTCAGAGGCAGAGGCAGGCAGATTTCTGAGTTCGAGGCCAAGCCTGGTCTACAGAGTGAGTTCCAGGACAGCCAGATCTACACAGAGAAACCCTGTCTCAAGAAAAGAAAAAGAAAAAGAAAAAGAAAAAGAAAAAGAAAAAGAAAAAGAAAAAGAAAAAGAAAAAGAAAAAGAAACTCCTTAAAAGCAGGTGCAGACATTGGGGTATACTAGTAAAGGGTGATTCGTTTAGAATATTGTTCCACAAAAAGATTCTGTCTGAGCTGACACCATGGTACATGCCTGTGATCCCAGCTACTTGGGGAGCTAAGACAGGAGAATCATGTGTTCAAGACTAACACAATGAAGTCATCTATCTATCTATCTATCTATCTATCTATCTATCTATCTATCTAATTTGATGGGGGGGAATGTGGTGTATGTGTGTGTGCATTTGGACATGTACATGCCTTTGGAGGCCAGAGGTGATGTTAGTATCTTCCATTCTTTTAAAAGACTTGTTTTATTTTTCACTTGTGTGTATGCACACGTGTGCACGCACACCCACGGAGTCCAGAAGAGAGTGCTGGAATCCCTGGAACTGGAGTTATGGACAGTTATGGGTTGACTGATATGGGTCAACGCTGATGGAATTGAACTAAGTCCCCTTGGAGAACAGAAAGTCCTCTTAACCTCTGAGCTTCTCTCTACCCTCACTTTATTCTTTGAGTCAGAGGCTCTCTCTGAGCCCAGAGCTCACCAGCTGGCTAACCTGGCTGGCCAGCCCTATTACATACATGCACTATCATGCCTGGCTTTTACATGGGAGTTTGGGATCCGAAGTTGGGTCCTTGAACTTATAGATCAGGCCCTGACAGAGCCATGACCCCATCCTTGTCACCCTGCTGTGTAAGCCTTGCTTTTTCATCGATGTGACTCTCAGTCATCCTGGAGAGCACATGGCTGTTGTATAGGAGAGATGTGCATCTCGAGAGGAAAGTTGATAATGTGCATGCCATGTGTTACATTAGTAATGGGGAGTGTTAGGGGCAGGACCCGTAACTATACATGGACCTTTGTTACAGTACACATGTGCTAAAGGGGCCACACTCCTGGAAACCAGATAGTAACAGATTAAGTCTCACCCAGAGACCAGCATCTTTTTCTCACAGTGGTGAATCAGTTAAGGAAAAGACCTCGAGACTGATGGGGCACATCCACCAGTCCACTCACTAAGAGGTTTCTCAAGTCTCACTGTGTGGCAGCCTCCATTACCTTACAGAGGTGATGGAGAGATTGCAATTCTTGCCCTGGCCTGGCCAACAACCCCAAGGTTGCCCGGGAGTTAGAACTGTCTGGACAGGGGGCTGGAGAGATGGCTCAGCGGTTAAGAGCACTGACTGCTCTTCCAGAGATCCTGAGTTCAAATCCCAGCAACCACATGGTGGCTCACAACCATCCATAATGAGATCTAATGCCCTCTTCTGGTGTCTGAAGACAGCTACAATGTACTCATATGCATAAATAAGTCTTAAAAAGAAAAAAAAAAAAGAACTGTCTGGACAGGCTCTACCTGAAAAGGAATAGACAGACATGGGAGTTTGGGATCCGAAGTTGGTCAGACAAAGGTCTGACCTTCCAAAAGTTCAGGGATGATGGGTTGATTGATAGAAAGACAGACGTAGGGCAGAAGGGACGTCGCAGCATCTAAGAGGGCTTGCTGTTCTTTTTTTTTTTTTGGCTTTTCGAGACAGGGTTTCTCTGTATAGCCCTTTCTCTGTATAGTCTCACTTTGTAGACCAGGCTGGCCTTGAATTCAGAAATCCGCCTGTCTCTGCCTCCTGAGTGCTGGGATTAAAGGCGTGTGCCACCATGCCCGGCTTGAGGGCTTGCTGTTCTTACAGAGAACCATTGTTTGGCTCCCAGCATCTATCTACAAAGTGCCAGCTCCCACTGTGGCTCACAACCACTGGTAACTCCAGTTGCATGGGATCTGACTCCCTCTCCTGGTCTTCGTGGGCACAGACATGCACACAGCACACATACATATATGCAGGTAAACACACACATAGAATAAATAGGTCTTTTAAAAAACCAGATGGGAACTTAAAGACACTTTGAGGAAAGAGTTAGGGTATACAGGAAAGAGGTGGATGGAAGGCAGAAAGAAAAGACTATTTCCTCGAGAGACCTCAACACTAGGAAGCTGAGGGAAGGGCAGTCAGGTAGAGCCGCCCCTGTACAAACAAATTATTGTGTCCCAGTTTCCTATACGCCGGTAGTTCAGGTCTGCGTGTGACATGGAGAGAAATAAAATGGAACCTTGACTCTTGAGCTTCGGGGGTTTTAGGTAAACACATAAACAGAAAACCACTAAGGTCGGACAGGTAGGAAAGGGTTTCTTGGGGCAGGGGTCACTTACGGCTGCATCTTGAGGGTTCTACGGGCGTTCATCTGTGAGGGTAGTATGCACCTTCTTCCTCCTACACAGAGGTATGGAGAAGGTTCCCTTGGGACTGCTCTGAGTCACCAGGACTCTGAAAAGCCAGCTTACTCCATCCCAACACTCACCCATCGAGCCTTGTTGCCGGCACGATCAGAGTTCTCTTCTCTACGGCACAGGGTCACCCGAGGAAAGGGAAGTCTTCACCAAGGCCAACCACCTGAACAAACTGGCGGAGAAAGAGGAGACAGGGGTGGCCATGCGCATCCGAGTGGGGGACAGTATGAGCATGGGCAATGACTTCGACGTGTTTGCCCACATCGGCAACGACACCTCAGAGACTCGAGAGTGTCGGCTCCTGCTCTGCGCCCGCACTGTCAGCTACAATGGGGTGCTGGGGCCCGAGTGTGGCACTGAGGACATCAACCTGACCCTGGAACCCTACTCTGGTAAGGCTCCACCTGCCCAGAGCATCCAGTGTTTCATGTGTGCTTCTCATCTTCCAGACTCTCTTGCTTGGCATCACCAGGGCCAAGCCATGGTGTGTGTGTGTGTGTGTGTGTGTGTGTGTGTGTGTGTGTGTGTGTTTATGACAGAGTCTCTTGCTGGTCTAGAACTCTTCAGACAGCCTGGACGGCTAGTCCCAGAGATCTGGCTGCTCCCATCTGCCAACACCACCATTACAAGCCTGGATTTTTGTGTTCTATGAGATTTGCATTCTTACACTTATAAGGCAAGCCCTTTGCTGGCAGAGCTGTCTCTCCAGTGTCCTGGCATGCTTAATTTCAAAGCTGAGAGAAGTGGGAGCTGGCCCAATGGACCATACAGTTCTTGGGGGTGGGGGTAAGGACACCTGAGACAGGAAGACTGAGAAATTTGAAGCCAGCTTAGGCTATATAGCAAGACCCTGTCTCAAAAAGAAAAAAAAGGGAAAAAAAGTTGTGTGTGTGTTGGGGGTGGGATGTAGAGTCCATCACTGCACCCATTTTCCAGATGTGGAGACAGAGGAACAGGGGAGTCAAGTCACTTTCCCATCAGAGTTGTGCAGCTAGGACGTGAGGGAATGGGTTTGGGTCTGTCTTGTTTCATGGCATCTCCCCATGAGTTTGCTGGTTCTCTCAGCCCCTGTACTCTCTGTCACAGTCAGTTCTCTTCTCAGTGTTCCCCTAAATTTGCTCTGGGCCCTGAGGCCACACACTGAGTTAACACAGAGCCAGGACACAGTCCAGCTCCATAGCCCATCTGTGTCTCCCCTTTGGGGAAGGCAGAGGGAATGGGACCTGGTGTGAGCACCACTCATCCTGGCCACTGGCTGAAGCCACCTCACTTACCTCCGAGTCCCTGTCCATTGGGCTCATGGGGGTCAGCATCGGACAGTATGGACTGTGTGGACTTCTGTACTGTCAACACTCAGTACTGGAGAGCTAGTATGACCTTCCTGGACAAGGAGAAGGCGCAAGCTAGTATTGTCCGTACTCTCAATCCCAGGTCCCCCACCCAGCTCTGGCATAGCCCAGATTTTCTGAGTACACAGATCTTCTCAGGGCCTCTAGACGCTTCGCTCATGGGCCTGGCAAGTCACCTTAGCCCCTGGCCTGGGTCCCAGTACTGACAATGCAAAATGCATTCCGAAGGCAGCTGGACTCACGTGGCTTCTGCCTTCACAGTGTGTGGTGCGCAGGCCAGCAAGGTAACCGTGCCCATCACACGAGGCAGCAGCCTGCTCACCTGATGGACAGCTCTGGGGACAGCTCAGAGCAGATGTGGAGTCACTGTGCCTGGTGCAGTCTGCTTACCTGTGAGATCCAGGAAAACAGAGGCTGGGTCTTTCTTTACCGCTGTGGTGACCCGTGGCAGTGTCCGCTCAGGGCATCTCCACCACCTGATAGGAGGATCCAACTCATCCTCTATGTCTGGATCCCAAGAATAAGGGGCAGGAGTTCTCACCATGGGTAAACAGGGTAGCCTGGATTGCCCATATTCTGGTTGCTACCACCTGCTGCTGTTGCCCTGGACAACACAGTTGTAGTTTCCATACAGGCCACAGACCCACATTTGTACACAGGCCAGTCCTCCAGCTGAGACCACTCACTTGAGCCTTTCATGAGCTATATCGATAAAAGCAATGTGCTTCGACATAAACGTGGGATGAGCCCTAAATACCAGGTGCCTTGCTTCCAGCTGTGGAGTCACCTCTGCCTTACAGATGCTATCAGAGCACCTGCATTGCACTGCGGGAGCTCCAGCCAGGCCCTCAGTTCAGTCAACAGTGTCCTGCCTGCCAGGAATTCGTGAGGGACAGCACAGGAAGCAGGGAGGACAGGCCAGGGGCTCTGTGTGCTGGGCTCTGGCTGGAAAGCACAACTAGTTCAACATGGCCTCTTGGGGCTTCCAGAGCCAAGGTCAACCTGAGACCCATTCTTTTCCCCTTTGGTAGAACTGCTAAGCGTCTTGCTCTTTGATGATAAGATCTGGGGACTTCCATGTGCTAATGGACAGGAAGTCAGGCCCAGGACATCTGAATGGAATCCAGATGTACTCCCCTTTCTCCATCTCTCTCTCTCTCTCTTCTCCCTCAGCCACAGGGAGGTCAGGAAAGCAGTCAGTGTGGCTCAGTGACCATCCCAAGGGATGCTTCTAGAACAGAGCATAATGTCCACGGGAAGACCGAGGCTGACCACAGTCAGTTTCTCCTCCCAGCCAGCATTTGGCCCAAAGCCAAGGCCTGGGGACTGATCTGTGAACGCCAAGTGGCTCTCCAGGACCTGGCCTGGCTTGGCCTGGCCTGGCCAAGCCAGCAGCCAGGGCCACACCCTCCTAGTGTCCAGTGTTTCCTCCTTCTATTTGCCCCCAGGGTGGGGCTGGTCACTGCACCCTTTAGTCCTCACAGATACATCATCGGGCTGGGCAGCTCCCTCTGGCTTTGATGCAGCTGGAAGGCCACCCCACTGCCCAGCTTTCTAATGGCTGTGCCACAGGCTGCTGTAGCCAATGATGGGCAGGCCACTGTCCCCCCCCCCCAGTTTTGTCAATTCTGCAGGTAACCTGAGCAGTAGTCCCCAGATAGTGGGGCAGAGAGGTACTAATTTGCCTTTGGCTCCCCAGCCCTTGTGACTCACCTCCTTATCAATTAGCTCTGACCCCTGTGGCATGAATGTTTTGCCAGAGTGTAGCAAGGAGGAATTTGTTGGTTTATATTTATATTTATTGTGGTGTTGTTTTGCTACAAATAATGATGAAAGTCTTCTCTTAGCAAAAGATGGTGGTGGTGGTGGTGGTGATGATGATGATAAGGTAAAAATATATAGCAGGTTGTAGAAAGATACCATGTAAATATGAGGACCCTACTGATATGTGACTACCCATTCAGGGTATGTAAATGCTGGCCTAGCAAGGGAAGGGGACGCCTCTCCTGTCAGAGTGCTGGCTGCTCCCTGCAGGGCCACAATGATGCGAAGTTGGCTCGGTACCAATGATCTTAGAGAACATCCTTGCAGACTCTTGTTTCTCAGAAAATCCATGAGCAAAAGGGACTTGCCCAGGGTCTCAGTGAATGAGGAGACGGGATGGGAGGTGCAAGCCAGGAGGTCTCAGCGCTTGGCTCCGGACTCCAAACCATCCTGCTTCCCACAAACCCCCCTGCTTCCCACAAACCCCTGTGGCCCTTAGGACTCCATCTTCTTGTCCGGGGAAAAAAAATGAGATTAGGCCCATGCTTCAAATGGGTCAAGGCTGTGTTGCCCAATGGTGAGTGAACCCACTCTCGGAGGGCAGGTGGCGCTGCCGATATGATTCAGATGCCTGGGTGGCATGTCCAGCCGTGGGGTGATGCATGGCAATGCCATTTTACTTGCCCAAGCCTCGGCATTCTTGTCTGTAAGCTGAGTGATCAAAAGCAAAAGCCGCTCTTGGGCTGTCAGGAGGGTAAAATGGAAGGTGTTGGGAGCGGCGTGGCGTCTGGCAGTCAGCTGTCCCAACTTCTCCAGAACACTGGAGCCTCCCTGTCCCACTCAGGAAACCCTCGCCACTCTCCCATGCGTTCATACTGCCCAGGTACTATTGGTAGGTCAGTCCTGGAAGGTGGAGCCCTGCCAGGTCACCAGCTGGAAGGAAACAAAGCAATCTGGGAACACAGCTCCATGAGAGAGCGCCTGCTTGGCACTGAGAGGCTCTGGGTGCTGCCCAGCTGTGGTGCCGCAGGAGCGCTCGAGCGTGCGTGTCTGTCAGTGTCTGTCATCTCGGCAGTTGGTCGGATCCAGCCCTCACAGCCCACACATCACACCTCCCTCCTTCCTGCTCCCTCATTGCAGAGAACAGCATCCCCCTTAGAATCCTCTACGAGAAGTACAGCGGATGCCTGACCGAGTCAAACCTCATCAAGGTGCGGGGCCTCCTCATCGAGCCAGCTGCCAACAGCTACCTGCTGGCTGAGAGAGATCTCTACCTGGAGAATCCCGAAATCAAGATTAGGGTAAGGAGCAGATGCCCCCCTCCACACACACACACACACACACACCCGCACTCCCCACATCCCCAACCGCCCCGGACAGAGCTCCTATTTACACACCTGCTTCTCTGCAGCCTGGGACCTTTCTGTGTCTCTGGGTCCTTGCGGAAGGAAGGCATCACAAAGATAAGAGAATGCAGGACTTGAAGCCTCTGGGATGGGCTGCTGGAGCCTGGGGTGGAGGGTGTGGTTGTCTAGATCTGTGACCTAGGTATCTTCTTCTTCTTCTTCTTCTTCTTCTTCTTCTTCTTCTTCTTCTTCTTCTTCTTCTTCTTCTTCTTCTTCTTCTTCTTCTTCTTCTTCTTCTTCTTCTTCTTTTTTGTTGTTGTTGTTGTTTTGTTTTGTTTTGTTTTGTTTTTCCAGACAGGGTTTCTCTGTCCTGGAACTCACTCTGTAGACCAGGCTACCCTCGAACTCAGAAATCCGCCTGCCTCTGCCTCCCAAGCGCTGGGACTAAAGGCGTGCGCCACCACTGCCCACCACCCCCTGGGTATCTTTAAAAGGCCAGTGTACCCGCCTTGGTGATACTGCTGCGGCCAAAGAAGGGTGGCAATCATGGTGCCCCAGGCTTGTGCCTGGGTGACACTGAAGATGCTAATTCACCCTTCTGGTCCCTAGTTCACACCTCTGTGGGACCAGGTCAGCGCTGGCACTTTGGGGATACTGTGAGAATCCAAGTATGTCCACAGGAAGCAGTGAGGGCCTCATACTGCATGTTTGGAGGCTTGGTGAAAGCCTGGCCATCATCACCATCTTCCTCCCAGCCCTCTTCTGGGGTGCTCCTAAGCCCCAACAGTTGCTCTAGAGCACCTCGTAGTCATGGGCTGGAGTCTGTCAAGTGCTCACAGACCTTAGTTTATCTGTCCCGAAGAACTGATAGCTTTCTCTTATCATCAAACCAGGACTCAGAAAGGGTCAGCTTTCCCCAATAGCACACAGCAGAGAAGAACGGAGTCAGCTTAGCTCCAGTCCTGACCTACCAGCTTTGGACTCTAGGACACAGGAGACTCTTTATGCACCCTGAGGGTCATGTGGAGCCTCAGTAAAGTTCCATGAAAGACCTGGGGAGTATCCACAGGATATGGTGGTTTGCAGATAGGAAACTGAGGCACCAGGATGCGTCCTAGGGATGGCAGAGTTGGAAGCAGCTCCTTTTAGCAAACAAGGGAGAAACTCTGTCAGCACGCAGCCTGACTCCCTGCCCTAACCTTCACCTGCGCCCTTCCAGGTCCTGGGAGAACCCAAGCAAAACCGCAAACTGGTGGCTGAGGTGTCCCTGAAGAACCCACTTTCAGATCCCCTGTATGACTGCATCTTCACTGTGGAGGGGGCTGGCCTGACCAAGGAGCAGAAGTCTGTAGAAGTGTACGTACTGGGAGCCCAGGTCTCAGGGAGGAGGAGGCCGAACCCAGGAGGCAAGGCTGCTGAACCCAGCCCAGCCTATAGCCCAGTCCATTCACCTGCTCACCTGAATCCCACATACCCTAAACCCCAAGCCAGCGTGCCCATGAGTTGGTTACCTTTCAACTCTCACAACATGATAACTGCAGGTCATTTTCCTCACCAGCACACACCCGACCTGGACATACCAGGCACTGTGTGCTGTCTCCACACAGTCCTCACAGAACCCGGATGTCCACATGCATCCGTGGGTACATGCACGACCAGGCATGGTGTGTCCTTATCCATTCACATCTACATACACATGTGTAGGAACACATGCTGTTCCTCTTTCCAGTGCCATGTAATTCATACAATCAGAACAAACCAAGAGCATACACAAGCCACAAAAGCCACCCAAGTCACCCAAGCCACACAAACCACACGATGTGTTGTCTCTCCTGCAGCCACTGGGCATGTGCCTACTGCTAGTACTCATGGGCAGATCTACTCACCACATATGTTTGCCCCACCCCCCAACTAGCAACATGCTTGCTCACACCTATACATACTTGTACACACACAAACACATATATATACATACTGTCCTGTACACACTCAAACTTGTATACATGCTCAAACACACACACACACACACACACACACGTACACACATACACATACACACGCACACAACTCTAGGAGGCCTAACCCTGCAGAAGTCATGAGCTGGACCCATTATCAATACTGGTTTTAGTCTCCCTTCTCCAAAGTACTGGCCTATGTCCATTTTGTCTTCACTGGTACTCCATGTGTCACATGGCAGCCAGGCCTGTCTCCTTACCTACCTACTTTCCTTCTGCAGCTCGGACCCGGTGCCAGCGGGTGATTTGGTCAAGGTGCGGGTCGACCTGTTCCCGACTGATATTGGCCTCCACAAGCTGGTGGTGAACTTCCAGTGTGACAAGCTGAAGTCGGTGAAGGGTTACCGGAACGTCATCATCGGCCCGGCCTAAGGGACCCCTTCACCCAGACTCAACCCCACCACCTGCCAACCCTCATTCAACCTGGTCTTTATCCTAAGATAATGAGCAACTTCACCCCATTCAGGCTGACATGGCTGCCTGGGGCCTCTTCAGAAGACAGTGTACTTCTGGCCCAATCCTGTTCCTCTGGATCTATTTCCCCATCTGTCCCTTTAGCTGTGAGGAAGGTTCTGTGCCGACACAGTGGGTACCCTGGCAAGGGTAAGAGGAGAGCTGTCACCAGCACTCTGTATCTCTGTATTGTTGGAACTGTCTCTAGAGTCTCAGTGTAAGCACAAAGGGACCGTGAGCCCACTGGCTCAACGAAGGAACCAGCTGTCCCAGCCAACAATTTCCCACCCGCCTCCCCCCCCCAATGGGTACCATGTGTGCTAAGCATGGGACACCAGCCTGCTGAACGTCCATGAGAAACTTCAGGGTAGAAACGGAGGCTGCTGTGCTGTACTGGGACAGTAGGCAGGCCATCACTTGCAGGGCCAGTGAGTGAGCTTGAAAATGGGCACTCCATCTGTGATACCAGCTCTGACCTGAGCGTGTCAGAGAGGCCTTCTGGGGATGAGCCTGGAAGGACACGGTTAGGGTGAGGAGGTGAGGGAGGGGCGGGGAGGCCAGAGAACTGGGAGTCAGAGCTTGGGTTTAAGCCCCAAGGAGGGCTATACTCTATCCTCCTCTTCTGGGCTTGATCCTCCTTCTCCAGGGCAGTACTTAACAAGCTCACCCCAGGGGTCTCCTGGCCCTGTAAAGCCTGCCGCCCAGGCTCAGTGCACTTCTGGGAAGGAAACATCCATCGGCACCAGACCTATACCCTGGGGTGACCTGCTTCTCACCTATGACTGGGTTCCTCAGATGCAGTTCCAGGACTACCCACAAGCTACTCACACAGTGCCTAGACTAGATTTCACAGAAAGAGCCTTAAATGTCCATGCTGGTTGCTGCCCAACAGGCCACACCTCCACCAGCCCCTCCTCCTCAGCCAGCACCTCTAGACACAGCACTTGCCTACAGAAAATCATGGAAGCCTGTGGGTCATCATCCTGAGTTAGCCCACTCCTACCTCTCTGTGGCTGGGCCCTCAAGCTGGAAGGCTGCAGTGGGGAGTGGGGGTCTCTGGATGATGAGGACAGAGACTCTGGGATCCCCTGAAATCCCAGAGAAGAGCCTGAGAACTCAAACTGACGTGTTTAATGTGTTCCGCTTCACACAGAGGACTGCACCGTGAGCGGTGCTATCTATCCTGTCCCCACAAGGTTCTGTCTCTTTTGGTCTGTGCAAGCTTCAGGTTCCGAGCAGGCAGTAGGCATGCTTTCGAAGCACATGTGAACACTGAAATAAAGGTCTATTTTTCACATTCAAACAAGGTCTGCTTTGTCCTTTGGGAACGTCTGATGGGGGTGGGCAGCACCCACACCTGTGCCCACCCCCCTGCCTCCTCACCCAAGTCTTAACCCAGCCCCATGCTTCTCTGGCTCTCAAGGCTCTACCCACAAACTCCTCCCACTAGCTGAGCCAGTAACTTCCTGTGTCCCCGCACTGTTCTTCCCCCATGTGCCTCTTAGGTTTTGCTGGTCCCTGTGCCTGAAATACCCTTCCTTGTCTTTCCTCATCTGCTTGGCTAAGCACCAAAGTCACCTTTCATTGTTTTGTGGTAACAAACCACGGTGTGGTGGCACCCAACTATAATCTCAGCTCTAGGGATACACTCCCAGTTCATTGGCCAAACAGCTTAGCCTACTTGGAAAGCTCTAGACCAGTTAGAGACTCTGTCTCCAAAAACAAGATGGACACTACCTGAGAAATGACACTGGAGGGTTGGCATTTGGTGCACGCGCGCACACACACACACACACACACACA